>JAOBRC010494898.1:0-11615 GCA_027575255.1 Scolionema suvaense | reverse complement strand
TCTTATCTGTCGAAAGTAAACATGGCTTTCCACCTGCTATTTCGACGCGACGCGACACGACGTTTGAAACAGGCCTACTTATAAGTTCAAATATGCATGCTGCATGGTCACAATAGTATCTCCAGTGCAGCTTCTTTTAACGCACTTAATCCAAATGTAACTTTGCCAACTTTTCAGAGTTATTCCCGGGAATTTTTTTCACGATTGAGTACATTTTGGAGGCAAAAAAAAGGAATTTCATCTTGCGATTATGTCCAACAACTGCGAAGTCTAGGAACATTTTGTCTCTTGGGGTACGTTGAGGGGATAACTAGTTGCGTGGATTTATTTTTGCGAGTACAATTTTGGGGCGCTTTGCGTCGATTTATTTTTCCGAATGAGGGATTTGCGGACAAAACGGATGGAAGTAATTAAGCGAATGTGCATCAACGAAAAAAACAAGGAAGTTATTGACATGCGCAATGAGAGAGAAAAAAAACAGCCCAAGCTAATTGCTATTGTTCAAAGATCGAAGCATTAATTGTGTTTGCTTTCGATCAGGTTATGACATCATCTTGATGAATTTTGCGTGGATTTAAATTTGCGAATTTGGCAAAAATTCGCAAAACTCGAAAAAATTAATCCACGCAAATATAAATCCCCTTAAGGTACTCATAAATATCATGTACATTCAGCAGTCAGCAGACCAAAAAGTAAAACGATTCATACTTCAACACTTTCAAGTGCAGATCAGTAATGAGACTAATACAATGATGAACGTGATATGATTTGACTTACTGAGCGCCTGTAAGAACATCTCATGAGTTGCTTCGTTTCTTCTCGCTGCTGCCAAAAACACAACCGCCTCTGGAAACTTCCTGAAACAAGATTAAATGTAAACATTGTCTGAAATCTAAATGAAACAACTGGTGCGGGTATAAAGGGTAATACAGTTCTTACAGTTCTAAAGAACGATTTCTTTGATATAGACCAAAAATCAATGAAAACTCCTTCTAACAAAAAAAAGGCTCAAAAATTGTATATTTGTTGGCCTTACTTTACATCGGAGAAGGGCACAATTTACGGCTACCCTGGTTTGGTTTTTAAGGTGGGGATAGATTTTACCAACTCTACTCCCTTTCTCCATCTCTGATAGGTTTCAGAAATAATTTCTAGAGATCTGTAGTAGCGTAGCTTCGTTTTGATGCAATTTAGTCCCACGACATACATAACTCTCTCTCTCTCTCTCTCTCTGCATCTCTCTGACAATATTCGTTAAAAGTTCTATTAAGTTGCTCAGTGCGGCCTTTATAAGGGTTTGACCAGCATTCAAATTTATAGCGGAAGGAAAAATCAGACAAGTTTTAGTGAAATTTATTGTGACATGTGAATGCTTGCATTTAGAGGTGGAATACTTCATATTCGGAACACTGGCAGGTATGCAATTGTTTTTCAGCGGTGAACTTTATTTTCAGACAATTCCATCGGAGATGCTGTGTTAGAAAACACACAAAACAATTTATGCACAGGCATAATTTTGGCTACATAATATTTAGATAAGCAGATTGGTTTAGCGTGGTCACGTGAAATATTCCACGAGGTATGTTCGAGTGCTCTTGATTCGTAAAGAGAGTTATTGTAAGATAGAGACTTGAGCGTAAGTCATGTAGAAGTAAAGATACTCGAGAATATACAGTTGAGAAGTGTGTATATTGAGTATTAGTAGACTCCCCTTGTGGATTATGTATATAGAACCACCGAAGAAACAAACGAAACAGAGACGGTCCATTTGTAGAATAGGGTCCAGCAGAAAGATCTACCTTCTGGTATCATAACGTGCATATAATACGGACACGGACCATTCTGCGGGTCAGTTTGGGTGCCTCATGATACTATCATACAGACACCATAAATGGGGAACGTACCCAGTGAGAGGTCAATCAGTTAGGGAAAAAATGGGATCAATCGTATGTCGATTAATAACTCTGACTAACAAATCTAAGAAACGTGACAGGTCGGTAGAGAAGCGTTAGTCTGGAGCACATATCAAAACATTCACAAAAGAAGTAGCAATGGCAATAAGTGTGCTATAAATTTAAATAAGCAATTCTTGAAAGGTTTTGGGTCTTTGAGACAGTGACAGTTCCTAAGTCATAAACATATTTGGTTAACAGTTAAACACTATTATGAACAATGTCACTTCCAGGGTTTTACGTGATTGGTAACATGGAGATATCAGTAAAGTCCTCCCGGGCCATCAAACTGACCAAAAGTATCACTCAGCTCAAGGCTTAACCCGCTATCTGCAGGGGGTCCATATTCTGCACAAATTGTCCTAATTTCTAGTGTCATGCAATCATGCACATTTTGTCAATTTTATGGAAGAATACACCGAGGAAATAGTAAAGCATCGTGTTGTTTTAGGTAAACAAACAGTAAAAAGGATAGTATAAGGCTAATTTTTCCCGATGGAAATTGTCGAGGCAGTGTTTTTAGCATTTTAGGTGTAGGAAATGAAGTTCTGCCAACAGATTAACAGGTTTCTCTGCAATCCCTTACACAAACTCCTCTGTAACTATCTATACAGAATATATTTATGCCACATGCACTGGTACAAAGCCTCGTTTTTTCATATAGCAGAGCCGATGGTATTGACAACCTTGCGGTTGGCAAAGTAAAAATTGAAATTGCCAAGAATTACGCACAACCCTCAAGACAGGCATTATGAGTCTCACTGGAGGTTTCATGGCAACATTTAAAGGTTTGTAACTTTGAACCAGATCACTTCTGCAAGCCCAACAAAACTCAGATGAGTGAGATTCAGTCAGGGTAACATGACCTCAAATGTTGTATTCCATGAATCACTATAAATGGATATAAAACTTGACAGAAATTTTTGAAGACTTAATTTAACAAACTTCACACTCAACGGACACTTCCACGATCAGTTAGCAAAAGTTGCGTCATGGAAGTTCCCCCGACACTCCCGGAGCTAAATAAAGTCAATGATTTACACACTGGACAAACCTTATCCGGCGAAACTTACTCGGGCGAAATTTTCGTCACGTTTCCGAAAATTTCGTCAATTTCGCCCAACTTTGCCATAATAGGAAAAGTTAAAAAATTTGGATAGAATTATTCGTCAGGCCAAATTTTCGTCACCTAGTCAAAATTTCGTCGCTCTAGCCCAACGAAGTTTCGCCTGAGAGGGTATGTTCTCCTGGCGAAACAAAAAGAAACGCTGCCAGACATTGACAGGTGCCTTCAGATGAGTGACATAGTATTCACATTTAGAAACATGAACTTGAAAATGGTGACAGATTGTGCTATGAGAAGTGAAATAAAAATTTCCAAAATTTCATATCAATATATCGAAGGAGCATTGTTATCTGGCATACCTGAGTATTAGTAGTAATGTATCAGCTAACGGTTCGATTATATCTTTATCGTATACCACATCTGTGAAAAAGAAAAAAAAACACCATCTTCATGCCAGACAACCATATTTCGTCGAAACTGTACCACAGGCAGGGAGGCGCTTCAAAGAGGGTGCACTCTTAAAAAAAAAATGCTCACTTTTTGCTGTGAGATGTTGTGACGCTCTATAAACCCTCGTATTAAGAGAATACCTATTAGAAATATTATTCCTGGAAACTGAAACATAGATCAAAAGACAAAAAACCGAAAGGATTCGACGGTCTGATAGCCGGTACAGCAATATGGCCGATACATGAACACATAATTCTGTGTCATTGAACAGATATTATCATTTATATAGATGAAGATACCTTTCTTCTGGTAGCGCCTATGGCCAAAATACTTTAGATTCAGATTCCCAGCAGCAGTACTTTCACTTTCCATAAATAATCTCAAAACTTTTAATTTCAACGATTCTATCGGATTCCGCACTTTTAAAATCATTTAACATCACACTTTTGCAGATCGAAGTTGCCCTCCCTTCAAAGTCTACTACTTAATAGAATTCCAAAAAACACATCTTGCTTTACAAATATTTAAAACATAAAAAATTGTTCATCAGAATGAATTTGAAACCCAAAAAATCTTAGAAAAATCTGCTTCTGATGGTACTTGGTTCTGATTTACGGGTAACTCACGTACATTCTCAAGAGGAATTGCTAGACAGGTCCAGAAAAATTGTTGTCCTGAAGGACTATATCTCTAAATGCACTCTGACTTCGCTTTGGCTGTATGTTCACTTATGATTTGATCTTTTCTTCAAACTGTCCCGAAGTTTCAGTTAATCAATAATAAATAATGAGTTCTTGTTCATTCTATCATAGTCATGATTTTATAAATCGCCCCAAAAATGGCTATAACAGTTGCAACTCTTCCAGGTACACGGTTTTGAGGTACTGCGTTTTCCGAAGAATGAAAAACCTGTTTACTAAAGCTAAAGCTAGATAAAGCTCTGCAAAGCGCTGTAACCAAGTTTTCAAATATTCATTTTGTTTAAAAGCAGCAGGTGGCAATCTATACAAAAAAAACACAGGATATGATGCAGGTTCCCTCCATTGATGCATTGATGCATATAAGACTTCTTGGAAACTTTGCTGAATCAAATCATAAGCTCTTGAATGAAGCTCTTTCTGAGCCTTCGTAATATCCTTAATACATGCCAACAAAAACGTGTCAGACGGAAATTGTTGAAAAATCTTTCACAAAGAGAGCTGTTTGGATATTTAACACTTTTGCCTTTTTAAAACTGAAAATAGTTCATACCATAGGATTTTACTAGCTACGAAGTGAATGAGGTCTGCCTCAACTGTGTTGCCATGAAAAGTTTTTGAGTTTTGTGGAAAAATTCTTTTGTTTTTTCATGTCCACCTGACAGAGCATATCCTACACGGTTCCAGCATTTGTCAAGCATAGTCATTCATGTAGTGAAATCAGTATGTCTCGGTTTATTCTCTATATCTTCAAGATTGCTCCCCTCCTACAGAAAAGCAACTCTCAACATACTTTCATGAGTAGAAAATTACAAAGAAATACCCGCACTTCTGTAATCTTTACAGCAATACCTTAAGCACTGTCATACGCATCTACGATCATAGAAAAAAGCATTCGGCACAAATGGGATTTGCAGTACTTCACATGAAAAAAAGCACTTTCCACTGAAATTGATCCACGAACTCTTGAACCACTTTCGCATAGAGTCTAGATTGAGTTTCAAGCAACTTACGTCACAGGTTTGAATTCTTTAAATACCTGCAAATTTCAAGAATCCTGAACCAAACACTAAATGAAGCTGTATATGACCCTGTAGACACCAGAATATCTCCCAGCACGGTTCTCCTAAAGTCACAGAAGTAAATCTATCAAGTATAGCCCTATCTTCCACCCTGATTTGTGAGTCTTTACTAGGAGAAAATTATTATTTCGTTTCTGGTGCAAAACATTGCACAAACACGCAAGCATGTTCATATATTTTGACCTTGCTCTCTGCGAGACTAAACGCCACGTTGATAGCAGTAAGGCACATTTAGCATGTACAGCAAAATTCGCTTGCCTCATTTGCTCAACAAATTTCGTTCTAGTGAAATTCAGGGTTCGCATTATTGGCTCTCAAGTACTGATGGATGAACATATATTTGCTGCGATATTGAACATAAATTAAAATTTTGTTAAAACAAACCTACATATAATAGTAAACGACGTCCATATGGGGTAAGACTGAACGTTATTTCTTTTAATTTCTTTGTCAGAGATTCATTCTTTTACATGCCCATACTAGCTATTTGTGGTCACTGATAAGGGGACAGCATTCATTAAATACAGTTTTTCTAATATATAAAAGAGGGCGTTGATCAGTGGTATGCTTCAGATAGAACAGTCAGTATGTACATCGAATCCTAGAAATGAGCAGTAAATACATACCACTATGGTAATCTATAGCGTGGTTAGCATTTCTGTGTTCTGGTGTAAGAAACACCCGTGGAAAAGTATGATGCTAGCATATATCCAGGAATCCAGGAATACTTCCGACGAAGCAAGGAAAAGAGGCACGTGTTGCAGACATAAGGACAGAAAAAAATAGCTTCCAGTAGCCAAGCACAAGAAAGTACTGAACTAACCAGCTGCAAGTATGACATCAACATTATCAGCCAGCAGTTCCTCATATTCATGACTTGATGAGGCAGTCCAATCGAATTCACATAATTTGATGTCGACAGGATGACAAATTCCATGGCGGTCATGCAACAAGAACTCGCCTGCATTAGCACATTTAGAAGGAGTAGAGACAGACGTCCGATACATGCATTTCGTATCAGATTCAGGTGACAAATTACAAGAAGATCTCGATGCAGAAGAGTAACACTTCTCAGTATCATCAACATTCCAAGCAAGCCGCGAAGATTCATTTTCATTTAATATGTTGTCGTTAGTTGCAACCGTGGATATTTTGCTAACAACAGCAGCTTCTCTTGGTACAAGATGATTTACTTGTAAGTTTGTTTTGCATTGCTCCAATACTTTGCCATGATAATCAGTAAATATGTACGATTTCGGTTGGCACATCAAACATGCATATAGTCCAAGTAAGCCAGAGCCGCAACCAAGTTCAAGAATCTTTCTAAAGGAAACATCGGAAATGCACAATTATCTCTCAATCAAGAATAAAACAATAAGAATGTGCAAATCCAGCAGTAGTATTTATGAAACAAGCGTAAACATTTGCAACGAACATTGGCCATTCACATTTCTTGTACAAAATGTGAGCCTTGCAAAAAAAGTAAAAATAGGCACACGAAGTAAAAATGGTCCACAACAAGCTGCACTAAATTTCAGGGGCATAAGCCAAATATTAGCCTACAAGCACAAAGCTTTTCAAAGCTTTGGCCATCGTTTGTTATACGTAAGAGAGAGCATTTCCCTTTGCTGGTTACACCATATGCATTATAAGGTTGTCACAGAGCACCTTCATACTGCCGGCTACACAGAGCACTGCGTATAGATTCCAGCACACTCTTTTGTTTATAGGGGTAGAGTAAATTTTGCTGAGGCTCAATATGCTTAAGTTCCTTCCGATTTAAGCCTCTAAGTACGCTTAGTAGTAAGTTTAGTTAATTTTCCTCTAAATTTAGTGCAACGGTTTTCGAACGCCATGCTTTCAGGGGAGCACGTTTGACTACATCCAGGTTTGCAGCGTTTTTTAGAAGAAGCATAATTAAATTGTCTACTTACATGCCACGTTTTTAAAAATGTTCCTAGGCTTGGACGTACGCTAGACATAGGTTACAAGGCTCAAGGAATGCTATTCAAAGTTTATGAGGCTCAAGATATGCGAAGCATTATACTTAATTTTTCAAGTTTCCCAGCTTCAGTATGCTTACGTGTTGTGCTATAAAAAAGGAGTGTGGCTATTGTGCTCATGAGAATGGTTCAGAACACTTAACATTCTTGTAGGAAGCTGCATAGAGAAATATAAAATTTTAGGCCAGCTTAGAAGATACTTGTCACTGTGCAATTTCAGTATGTTTGCTTGTATGCTGGATATAAAGGAGACTGATATTTGTTTCAAAAAGAGCAACAGAGTGAACCTACCATGTTAAGAAGATAAATGACAGACCAAGCAAGTAGCTCCTTATTCCAGCATTACCTGTTTGTTTGCCACACAGTTTCATCAGCATTCTCAGGCTCGTACAAACAGTATATTAAAGGGGCAGGATCCGATAGAATCGTTGAAATTAAAAGTTCTGAGATTATTTATGAAAAGTAACAAGATTGCCTCTAGGATTCTAAATCTGAAGTATTTCGGATGCAGGAACTACCAAAAGAAAGATATCTTCATCTTCACGCTCAATTCTTGAACTTCATTATCCACCCTAAAATTCAGATCCTGGTCAAACCCCTATAATTTCAATTTGCTAAAAAGCATAAATCTTAAATGAAGATTCTGCTACAAATGTATGAGGTATGTGGTTCTTTTCAGGTTGAATAGAACTAATTTTGCTCAAAATATTAAAATGTATTTTCAGACACCTATAGGATACTGCCTCTTTATAAGACAGGATTCGGGGCATTTCTGATCTACCAGAAGAAAAAGATGTTGATACCTGTTGCGCAATAACTGTTTGTTACTTTGAAGCCATTCGCAGAGGTAGAATGTTGGCTGAAACAGATCACAGATACTCGTAAGGCAAATTGTCCAAAGTCAACTGAACTGACTGGCACGTTTGCAAAAAAAAAAACATTATATTGTTCATCTTCACCCCAAGTGACTCTAATTTCTTCGAGCCAAGGTCGTTAACTGATGGTGGCCATGTCCAGTACGTGGTGCGAAAAGGAATACTGAAACTACAGGCATTTATTCAAGCACTTTTTTACCATCAGAAAACCGTGGTACGTAGAAACTACACCTTTAATTGAGTTTGAAGTTCAATCTGACTTTATCGAAGAATAAGTACAGAACAGCTCTGTCAGTAAATTCCGGTGGTGTTACTCTTCTCTCGCTATATTTCCAGTGTTTATAAACTATGCTGAAAAAGAATTTGTCCTGCAATGCATCACCTTTCAAAAAGATCTCATCAGTTGAAGGTTTAAACACTGAGGTAGCTCAGAGTGCTTGCATAAATACCTGAACTAGTATGTGCGCATCAACACAAAAAGATGAAACCTGCCAGAGGGGAAAACTGCATAACAGACCTTCTAATCATGAAATAAATATAGAAAGCTTAAATTCTAAATGAATATTTTCATGTCAAAGTTTCAAGTCACAGTCAAAAACAGAGGAGTCCCCAGCTATTTAGAAGATAGAATCCTCTGGGTGACCTCTTTAAGACAAAAGGGAGGAGCACTGCTATTTTACAGACTATGCTAGAAATCAGTATGGGAGATCTCTCTCGGATCTTGTAAAGAATTATTGATCAACCTGCTACCAGGAAGCACTCAAGGAGAATACTTGAATTCACAACTGCTACATAGGAATGAAGAAATGGGTTGCCCCCATCATTCATTGTTCAAGTATGATACTCACTGCATTTCGCTTTCATATTATATGCGGAAAATGTCACCTTTTTTAAGAAATTCAGCTGAAAAGAAACCCCGGAATTCAATTGCTTTCTTTAAATTGATAAATGCGAGTTCCCACATAGCGGAGTTTCCGCACAGCATTTTTATTCCATAAAATATATTCCGCTCGGGAACCGAAATCTCATTCAAACTCAGATTCCGACTGAAAGTGGAACTGACTTCAACTTTCTAACGGCGGAATTCTGCTCGAAATTGATTACGCATACTCAGTCATTTCTCTAAACGGAAAAAAGATCGGCAGCGAGGAAAATTCCACTCTGTGGAAAGATGCGCATACCATTTCCCAAGTATTGCTTTCAAAACCATAATGATGCAACAAAGAATTGGGAATCAGTCACAATTTTTCGTACATGAATGTCTAACTTCTAACGGTTTCCGAAAACATACCAAGCAACAGTTAACAATAGATAATACTCACCAGCCATGTAACTAGTCCAGTTGTTCCATTAGATATCATATTGACAGACTCTTGAACAATGATCTTATTCTGGCCATCCTGGAGAGAAGCAAATCAAAAATATATCATGTACCGTAATGCCTCGAATAAGCGCCCCCCTCGAATAAGCGCCTACCCTAGCAGTGAAAATATGAATAAGCGCCCACCCTTGAATAAGCGCCCATCCTTCGAACAAGCGCTCATCACTAATTCGAATTTTCGACTAAAAAGTAATTGAAACAAGAATTAGCAAGAAATGTTGAATAAATACAACAGTTTATTTTAGTTTTCTGTCTTACTTTTATCATTTTCATCATTAGAAGATGGGAGGTTTTTCCTTTTTTAAATCTGTTTTTTAAATAAGCGCCCCCCCTCGAATAAGCGCCCACCTAAAAGCTCCAAAAATTAAATATCAAGGCATTGCGGTATTTGTCTCAGAGCAGAAAAATTTTACTTTATGCCACAGTATTTAAAAACACTTTATTCTATCAACATTCCATGCAGCAGCACCCTCCACTGTGAGTCCATATCATGTCAGCATATCCAAGATACTACCCTATCCTGTCCTGCGTCAGGTCACCCCCTTATTCTGCCCCCGGGGGGGGGGGTAAAATTGCCGCTCATGACAAACCCCCCTAACACATCCCTGATAAGGCTAAAACCTGATAGAAACATAATAGAGATTGTGACCTTTACTTTCTGGCCAAAAATGGTTACATTACTAGGCCACATGTCATTGACAGGTGGCCAATCTCTTCGGAACTGCATCATCTACGAACTTTAGATTTGGCCAAAACATAACTTACAATTATACTAATAGTTTCCAAACAGCATTTCTACATCTCTGGACCATTCGCTTGGCCTAGTAAAACGTTTCAAGGCCACCGGCAGAATAGGGTTAAGAGGCCCATACACGATCAATTTTTATTTCAAATTGATGTCAATTTAATATATTGGCAGAAAGCCATTCCCCACACACGGTCAATGACTTTTATAATCTCTTATCAATTTTGTAGTATCAATGTTTATATTTCTCAATTCCCATCTTAATAAGCTATACACTATGAGAGGGACCAGTCATTGAAGGCCTTTAAGCTTTTTTGCAGCTTCCAAAGAAACAGAGGAAAAATATTTTCAGTATTTCTGAAGTAAGCCACTGTATCGTCCTTAAGGCTTTTTTTCCTGATTCTACTATGCACAGTGACTTCAAGCATAAGTTGCCGCTCCTCTTACCTTTTCTCAGCCATTTTACTCATCTGCAGTCCTACGGACAAAGATATTTAGACAGACTCACTGAAGCTTCAGAGGATCAACCTCATGAACGAGTCGGTCAATTTAATTGATGGGCCATCAACAAATCAAAGGCACTTTGATACATCCATACTTGACTCAATGATATTGATTCAATTTTACTGACATCAATGGCCACCATACACGATCAATTTTTCGTCAATATATAGATGTCAATAAATTGACATATATTGACCAACAAATTGCTTGTGCATGGGCCTCTTTAAACCTGCATTGTTTGGACTTACATACAATATTTGCTGATGCTTCAAGCAGGAATTCGTTCACAAATGAACCATTTTTTGACCAATGAAAGCACCAACATAAATTTCAGACTTCGTTAAAGGCAACACTAAATTTAGCTGCAAAAACGTCAGAATATGGTAGTCCTGAAGGCCGTGAAAATTTGTTCTTGAAACTTGGACACAATTCACCACAAAAATAAGTATCTGCAAAACCATAATGCAAATTTTCATAAAGATAAAGAAAGCACAAAGCACCCAATACACAGAAAGCACACATGATCACAACACCTAGAACAAATCAGGAAAATTAATCCACCTAACATTCTCTTACATGATCAGAGGTTTCGAGCACATAAAAATTTATTTATTAATCACGTGATTGAGACATGTCTACACCAACCCATGGCACAACTACGTACATAAACTCTAAGAAGTGTCAGTAAGAGTTGAAAATCCTCCTGCAATATCAGAAGTTGATGAGCAGTGATCCCTTCTTATACTTACAATGAACATAAATGCCATGTAATGAAAGAAACTAGTACAAAACAAACAGGTGCAACTCACCATAAAGTAGGTTTTGTAGCAAATTTCTTTCTCCTGGTAAGGTTGTGAGA
>JAOBRC010494787.1:0-11615 GCA_027575255.1 Scolionema suvaense | reverse complement strand
TCTTGGCATCACGGAATTCCGGTGAGAACACGTCCACAAGCATCTACAGAGTAAACAAAGACGAAGAAAAGTCAGGATGCTAATTTTTAAGTGCAAAGGTCTGTAAAATCCACACCAACATAAACACTCCATGATCCATGGAATCTTATTTCTAGGGTGGTTTCATGAATGCCTTAATATGTTTCTCTAAAAAAGAACAGTTTCATACTGGTGCGTGAAATAGCAGCCTTGAATGAATCATGGAAATTAGATGATAAAAACTTCATCTGTTTGTTTTAGTTGAAACAAGAAGATATTCGGAGAAGCCTAAAGTTGATGCATAAATTAAGCGGTCAGTGGTAGGCCATTCACTATACACCGCAAACTGGGCTGCTTCAGTAGTTGTGACAGCTAATACACAGACATGGAGCCACCCGACAATGAGTCAAAAAATGTTGACTTTTGAATTTAACAGTTAAGAATTCAACACTAACCAATAACTATAGAAACAGAGATCCCTGGTACAGCCTGAAAAGTTCCATGCTTGTGCATAGCTGCAGCATGCGACAGCCCCGTACTGTACATTCAAACTTCTAGGATTGCATCCCTTGGAAACTACCTGCAAGCCTTCACGGCGAAATGTCAATTACCTTGATTCCATGATGTCTTCAATACTTTTGACCAAGCACTTTCGCTAAAAACTACACATCCTACTACTATAACGGTGAACGAACTGGAGCGGACATTTTCTACATTAGAGGAAATAGAACACTGTATGTCACATGGTATATGCATCTCTGATAATAATGTTAAGTTCAAGTAAACCCTATCCAGAGAGAGGAGAGGGTGAAAGATCGCAAAACATGTGAGAGATCGCAAAACATGCCTGAAATAGTAAAATTCAACTAAATTCCAGAGAAAGTGTAACTAAATAACTGAAACTATCAAGCTTCTCTGTCTCTATCACAGAAGGAATTCCAGAAATTCTGTAGAAGAATACGTTTAGAGTTGTCGCACAAAATTAAAAAGCAAAACCGTACAAAGCAGGTTTCAACTTACCTTGAAATATTCTGTTCCTTGTGCAAAGTTCTTTGTCAGATTGGAAATTGCACTGTCTATACACCTAAAAAAACCAGATTTTTATTCAATCTACACAAGGGTCTCATAATATCAGCTGCTAAAAGCACACATTTTTATGAAGTCATAGAGAAAGTCGTATTTCAACTGCATGGCGTTGTGGATTAGCTCCAGCCACACTCATTCAGAAACGCAAACCTTCGCCATCAAAACAAAAGCAGTGCAGTCCAAGCAGAGCATGCAAAAATCTCTATGGCTAATAGCAGAGAACAAAAGAGTTGATTTAACCCTATTTCACCCAGGAGGGGGTGGGGGTGAAATAACTCCTTGGCAAACTTTTTACAACAGCAAATGGAGAAAAGATGAGTTGAATTATGTGAGCCACGTTTTGGCAAATTTCACAATCCTAACTCATGGGGTTCCCCAGATACTAACCATCATGCCAAGAAATGGGCCAATATTCATATTTCTTGCAACTTCCATGAATTGAGGGGTAAAAGACGTTTCTTTGCACATAAATATGCTTTCATAGGGTACATAAGCAATTTTGGGGAAAACATTTTATCAAAATTTTGGTCCAAAGTTAACACTCCCCTTTCCTCGACCCTGGTGATACATGGGAACACAACAGACTAGACAGAATAGGGTTAGGAAGTGGAGTATCCTGTTCCTTTCCAAGGTACCGTAATGCTTCAGGGCGTTTATTGAAAACTCTTCTGAAAAGGGGGGCCTTTATTCGAGGGGGCGTTTAAAAGAAGGGGGTGTTTAATCAAAGCACTACGGTATTCGAAACACAGAGATCTTCCAACAAACAATCTTTGAGCTTCGCTACAACTGGCACAGATTCAAACCATTCTGACAGTTTTCCTCACTTCCTCTTTAACTTCACCAGTACATGCAAGAACACACTAGGAACAAACTGGAACATGTATACAGTCAACATTATGTTACTTTCCATTTCTAGCCAGACATATTGTCATCTTTTTTACAAGAACACAATTAGCAGGACAGAATCCTGTGGGTTATGGCAGAGAATCAGGAATTAAGAGTGGAACTATAATGTTTAAGCAGGCATTTATCCAAGCACATTCCACTAGTACCGTTTTTTTTCTAAAGCTTGAGTTTCCCAAAAGGAGGTGATCTCATGGAATTAAAATAAGGCCTAAATGTCATTATGTGATAGTGGTTATCATTAAGGAGCACAAGCGAAGTAGCTGAGGGTCCTGGGGGCACTGTAGCTAATTTTCTCTGTATGCAGCTGTTCACTATAAGCCAGAAGTTGCCTTTCCGAGCAGCTGATGGCGGTTGGGAGGCAACTTTAATAAGCAAGTTGCAGACCTACTGATGCCCACATAACCTTACCTTATGAACATCAGGGAATGCTGAACATGGACTTCTCCATACAGATATATTTTAAAGTAATAGCTGCTTTTGAGAGGAAATGCCTTTTCGTACGCTGTTCGATGTGCAGATTGCCGATGTCAGTGAAATGTGCCACACAAATATTGCCCCATTTTGGGAATGAAAGCTAGGCTAGATTGTACCGCAAATTGTTAGAATTGCCAGAATTGAGTATAGGAAGTTTTTCATTCTTGAGTACATCCATGGTTTGCTGATGCAGCTGGATATGTACCACGCCGTGTGGCTTGAGTTTCCCCACTATGTTTGCTATCAAATGCTTCGTTGATTTCCTGCTAGTTTCAGGTGCATGCCATTTGAGGTTGGCAAATGGGCATGCTTGGCAAATTAATAGTGCAGATTGATTTTCGAAACTGAATCTAAAAATTGAGTTTTTACTACTGTTTACTGGTAGTAGAAAAGTGTTTGGATAAATCACTGACAAGGTACACATAACAGAAAACAGAAGTCAATACTTAGCAGCTTCTAAAGCTTCCGATGACATGTTCGCCTCAGAAGTGAGCTCCTCGAACGACACTATGTCTTCCAGGTCAGGAATGAACCTACAGTGAGAAAAAAATGCTGACTTGCAATATTTTTATTTTCCTCCCTGCTCTGAAAAAAATCCAGCAATAGATGTCATCTACAAACTCAACAGGAATAAGTATCGTCTCCAAACCACATACTCTTTGCAACTGATTGTGTTCCTTCAACCCTACTTTTCCGGGGGTTTCGAAAAGCGCCAGTTCTTCCCGCGGGGGCCTTTTCGGTCCCCCTTGAAAACATGAATAACTTCCGAGTACCAAGATCTTCCTCTTTTGGGATGAAACTTGGAAGGTAGTCAGAAAATTGCCTTATGAGTTTGTTTTTGTCTTCATCCTTTTGTCATGTGCTCTTTGGGGGTCTGGGGCCGAGCCGGAAGTACTTAAAGTACTTTCGCAACAATACTTTGTAATACCGTAAATCCTGTAATAAACCCCCTGGGCATTTATTTAACACTTAAAGTTTTAGGAGGGGCGTTTTCTACAGGGGGTGTTTGATAAAGGGAGCCATTGGTACAAAAATACTTTCATAATGACCTACTGCAAAAATTTGAAGCAGTGTTTTGATTATTAAACGAGCCCATTATACAGAATAAATAAACTTTTTTATATTGCTAAGACCTGAGTATGATGTCAAGGCAATTTTCCAAGGTTCTTTAGGCTTTAAAATCCAGCTTTAATCCTTCAAATGCTGCTTCAACAGACAAGGATTCTAATAATTGCTCCTTGTGGGGAGGTGCATTTACAATAACGGCGGCTTTTAATAGAGGGAGGGCATTTATTAATAGTTTTCCTTTTCAGAGGGCGTCTATTAAAGGGGTCGTTTAAAAAGGGAGGAAGTTTATTGCAGGATTTACAGTAACCCTATTTGGATTGCGGAAGGGGATTCCCACCCCCCGCTACATTATTGCTTGTCGCTGCGAAATGCCATCACGAGTTGCCAGGAAACTTTGTGAGTTCTCATGGAATTTTTTTAGCACATAAGGTTGTTGTGACAGCCCTATTGTGTTAGGCAAATGAAATGGCGAGAAAATAGCCCTATTTTCAGACTGAAAATCATAAAAAAGTAGGTTCTACTCATCAGAATGCTGCAAACTCCTAGAGATGATATAATCATTAAAATGACATTTGAAACAGTCTAGGACGTTCTGAGGACAACAGGAACCTATATTTAAAGGTCTTTATCGAGGGTACACCATACTTAGGAAATATTCACTGTTTCCCAAAATTCATTATGACATCATCATTACAGCCCGCAATTTTTGGGTCAATTCTTTGTTCCCATTTTGTTCATTACCAGGAGATCTTCCGGGGACCAAGTTTTCCGTTCCTGAAATATTGAGGAAAGGAGTGGGGGGGCGGGGGGGTCCCCACACACACACATGAAGAGCCACAAAAAGCCCAGTCTGTAAAGTGCCTTAAATTAATGCTGACTCAGCAGAAAAGTTTAGAAATGTAATAATACATTCAAAAACACCCAGGAACACCGAAAATGAACACCGAAAAATTTTTTCTAAAAATTCAGTTTTTTAAAAATTTACGACCAGGACTTCACAAAATTTTCACTGCAGGAACAAAATTTCGTTCGCCCCCATTGACATTAGGGCGAACGAACTGAACGGAAATTCATTGAACTAAAAACAGGCACATAATGCCATAGACTTAAAGGAATGACCACAAAATTCTTTAGAGTGCTTCTAAACTCTCATGCACGTGCCAAGGACATTGTTGTACCAATAAAATTTCTGAAGCTTCTAGAAAAGAAAATCTATAGAGAGGTGTTACAGCATGCTAACGGGTAGACTAGCATAGTCCCTTCTAACTCCAACATATTCACCACGCAGCAGCTCTCACCTGATATACAACTGCAGTCTGACTGGTAAACCCACGAAGCTTCGCTCGATATGCACTCACACGGGTAGTGGAAGAGTTGACCTGTGATAACTTTTGGGCCATTTATGAGTTAGAAGCGACTACTTCTAGTATAGCTAACGGGAAAATACAAATACAACGATTTTTATCTGACATTCCACTGAAACCATGACATTGAACTGCAAATCTTGCGCAAAGCCATCACGTCCTGTTCTCAATTTCACAACCAGATCAGCGTAATTATCTGGAAACTATCACCGATGGATATCTTTAGAAAGAATCGCAATAAACCATGAAACGGGGTAACTTCAGACGGATTTTACCATAAAGTCGAAAATATCTTGCGCGGAACTTACGGGATGGCACCAAACTTCTGGCTCAGTAGCATTGAACTTCTGGCTCAGTAACATTGTGGTGCATCTGAATGCAGCTACACACAGGACGTACTTCAGCAGGGTGAAGTTTAGCGATGACCTGCCACCAAAAGGAGTCCAAAGTTACCAGTGCAATTGGGGCTACTTCGGACACAATGCATTTTTCGTGTTAAAATTTGAACTCAATATTTTTTTCATGCAGTTTCCCTTATATAAATAAAATAGTATTTTTCCTATGGTGCAGTAACATCGTTTTCAACTGGAAGCTCTCAGTTTATAAATTAGGACGATTTATTTATTTGGAACCCACCATTTTGAGAAGCCTTTTTTGACGGGGAAATGACGCTACTAACTAAAATGCCTCTCTCGCCAAATATTCATATTGTAAGTGCAGAATTTTGATTTCCGAAGAAACTAGGAATGTTTGAGAAGTTGAAAACTCCATACTAGCAGTTACCATTCGACTAGTGTCAGAAGTTACCCGTAAGTCCGAAGTTAGCGCTTTTGACAGAATGCCTTAAAAAATCGCCAACAAAAGTTTGTTTCATGGGCTGCAGAGATGGGGAGGCTAAGCACACCTCAGAATTGATGTTGGAGAATTTAGGTACGCTCTAGAAAGCCATGGGGAACAGATTTTCGTACGCGCCAATCAGCATTTGCGCGAACGCAGCGCGAACGATCGTTTCGTTCACGCAATTTGTGAAGGCCTGACGACCTTCCTTGGAAATGATGTCACACAGCCACCTGCAAATGACCTTAAACAATCTTTTTTGTAGAAATCGATTTTTCTATAAATGTTAGGAAAAGCAAAAAAGTTTTGTATCAATCAGTTCAGTGGTTCATGTTTTACTAGAGAAATCTGGTGGGGTGCCAAAAGGATCCCATCCAGCTTGACAAGATAGGGTTACAAATTGACACTGAAAGTCACTAATTTGTTTTTCTATGATACATCGCCCATCAAATCAACGAAAATCCCAAATGCTCATTAAAAATATCTTGTAGAACGAAAAACTTCGCGTAACAACAACAAAAATAGTAAATCACCTTTGGAGGAGCATTGCAGACAATGATTGTAAAACAAATAGCTGTGAGGCATCGAGGGAACCTAACACCAGACAATAGATTACAATCAAACAAACAATGCAATGCAAAAGCCTAATGCACCACAGAGAGTGAGGGGGAGGATTGCAATTGCAGCACAGACCGTTTGATAGTAACAGTGGAACAGGTTGAGCAAGTTGCTACAAGTTTGAGCATTGGGACTAAAATTCTACAACACCTTCTATACAACATAATTATTTAAATTTTATATGAGGTAGTGATACGATTGGCTGGTACTGCATTATTCTGGATGGGTGTGAGCGTATAATTTGGGACCAAACTAGCTTACAAATTGCTTATGCTGGCTTGCTTATGCCATGATAATGCAACCAGTTTTCATGAACCAGATAATATTCGCACGCCTAGACATTTTAAGTTAATCATGTTCACACAACCACACCATGATGCTGATGGATAAAACTTTATAAAAAAGAAATTTGCTGCCAACCCTGCCCCAATAAATATCATATGATTAATCAAACTCTAGGCAATGGGCAGTATTTGCTTTCTTGGTAGTTATATTGGAAACATAATCGCTCAAACAATTTCAAACAGAAACAAAACTGATGGATACGGGCTATCGAATAACAAACAAAAGAAGAAAGTAATCCACGAGACGTATAAGAAATATTTCGCAAAACAAAAAGATGAGTGTAAATCCAGATAAAAACAACATACAAAGAAGCCACTGTTACCTTGTAGCATTTCCTATGCAGTGAATACCTCCTGATCGAATGAGACGAATATAGCCCATTGCATTACCAATCTGTGTGATGAGTGTCCGAAATTGGTCAAGATAACTTTGGCCATCTGGAGTGAGACCAAGTTTCCGAATGCCCTTGTTGAACTTCTCAGCACGGTCGAATGGATACTGAAAATGGGTAAAGGAAATTGATAATCTATGTAGGTATTGCTAAGCAACAAAGGAAACTCCAACAGAGCTGAAAGTTGCAAACAGGCCACAAGGAAAACTGATATAATTATAATGACGCATGAATTATTTCAATATTTCGCTGCTCAGAAGGCCAAACGGCGAAGCTCAAAATACAGTTTTGAGGAAATTACAAAAAACTAATTTGGATGAGAGTTGTAGCTGTATTTTTTTTAATAGTCTTGCATAATGCAGATAGTGTTTAAGATAATTACAGCATTACCACAAGGTCAAGACCCTGAAAAGCAAAAATTTTGTCGACATCAATTATACATTTAATGTTGATACAACAACAATTATATAATATTATTATATATACCTTCTGATCTGTTTCTTCTTTCACATCTTTGAAGAATCTGATGTCCTGCACAACAAAGAGAAGGGTTCAGAATGAATAATAAAAACAAAGAGAAGGATTCAGAATGAATAATAAAAACAAAGAGAAGGATTCAGAATCAATTATAAAAACAAAGAGAAAGATTCAGAATGAACAATAAAAACAAAGAGAAGGATTCAGAATCAATAATAAAAATAAAGAGAACGATTCAGAATGAGTAAAAAACATACAACCATTGAAGAATCTGCAGCACGACCAGAATTATACAGACCCGAATACTTCAATAAATTAATACACATCATAAAACTAGATTATGACTTTGCCTTGAGTTGGTATTCACCAACTTACTTACAAAAAACTCAGCATTAGGTGCTACACAGCCAAGCCAACAAAATTCGAGGGCAGTGCAGTAGGAAAAGGCAAAATAGAGTTGTAGCGCTTGCTCCAAGATACTGCTGAGATACGTTTTTATGAAAATTCGATGGGCAATGTAAAACTGCAATCCGTTAGTCAGCCTAGATTGCTCTAAATAGTAAGGTAAAGCATGTCTGTACCTTTATCAACCTTGCTTTGATGTGCTCATCATACAAGAACTGTGAGAAAATGAAGAATTTCTTGCGTAGGAACTGATAAGTGAAGTTTACAGTTGTGTTCATGATCCCAGAGCCGTGTGTACGAATAGAGTTGGCAACATGGCGGATGTTGATCGTATTCAAATGTTTGTTGTTTGATGCTCGCTCCACAAATATCTAGTGTCAAAAATTGGAACAAAAACATGTGTGAATACAATGACAAAAATCCCATCGATACTTGATATATCAGATCCACACCCATACTCAAGATCCTCAACCTCTGATTGCTTTACTTACAGTCCTAACTATCAATAAGAAATGAAAGACCTCTTACTGTAATCCTATTTTAACTGGGCTCTGAGCCAACTTATTCTAACTGGAGGTGGGGCGGTGGGCGTGGGGGGTGTAATATATGCCCCCTACCTAAAACCTGTTTGGGTGCTCTGTTACACCTCAAACTTGTCATGATAATAGCATGGACCATGAACTTTTGTTTTACGTTAACAAAGTACCCATGATCTTATTAATTATTCATGATGTCATCTCTTTCGGGTTTTTTGAGCAAACTTTCGAAAATTTTCAAAAAAATTTTTTTCTCTCAAAATTGGTTCTACATTTATATTTAGTTGGTTTAAGGTCAGAAAACACCAGCAGCATACATTTCAGTGCTGTTCTGCCCTTAGCTTAAGAAAATTGGTGTGAAAACAGCTATTTTGGCCCAAATTTTCGTGGAACCTTCAAATTTGCACACAATCTTATATAATTATGTTAAAAGTCACGAAGTGTCCATGCCTTTGAATATGTTGTTTAAATGTTATCAGAACTTTTACAGGTGCCCCCAGCTATAATAGGGTTAATGAAGTAATACAAGCAGTGCACATAAAACAACAATCTGAAGGAAAGATAAACACAACGCAAAAGCAAATACCCTCTCAGACAGTACGCTGGTAACAGTAGCTCAATATAAATTTAGCAGTCGTTACCTGATTATTCAAGTTGTAAGCATACTTTGCGACAAAGACATGAATGTTTCGCATGATCTCCAACACATCCAAACCCTGTGATGGAAACATTATAAGAACTAGACCCTGCAATGGAAACATTATAACAACTACACCCTGCAATGGAAACATTATAAGAACTAGACCCTGCAATGGAAACATTATAACAACTAGACCCTGCAATGGAAACCTTACAGCACCATAATGTAACATTCCACCAGGCTGCAATTCAGCCAACCAGGTAACCAGAATTTATTTGCTGATGTTCGTCCAATTTCTACGCTGATCAGGAGCTTCGTCGAATTGCTGAAGTCAGATGCTGGCTCTACTGTCCACACGAAACTGCTGAGAAATGAATGAATCTAACTGCAGCAACCTGCAGCATCCGACTTCAACAATTTGACAAACGTCCTCGTCAGCATAAAAATTCAACGATTTCGACTACTGCCACTGGTCTACCGAACAGAATGGACATCAAGCTTCGACATAGTATCGAGGACCCATTCAACAAGGGTTACCATAGAGCATATCTCGTGAGGAATAATCAATCAATATTTCCCTGAATCTTCAGAGCTCTAGTTACCACAGTTGGCTACGCAGCCGAGTTATCAGGTGTGAGTTCCAGGTTTGAGTCTCGCTCCAACTGGTTAGTGCGAAATCCCAAATGATTGAGACGGCTAGGGATTCAGTAATTTCTCAGCAGCTTCGTGTTGAGAGAAGAGCAGAGGCCGAATTCAGCAGGTAACCAGAGATAATAGATTAGAGTTAGACATATCTCAATGATAGTTTGAAACTTATTGTACCATCTATTGGGTTCTTTTCCGTAATATAAATAGGTGTGAATAAACAGTATGGGTGTTCAGAAAATAAAATACGAGCAGAACACTATGTCACATTACCAGGGTTTTATCTAGCCTGTACATGACCGCCGGAATCAGGGCATAATTCTAGAAGGGCAAGGCATGCGTTCGATTTCCAGAAAAAGGGCAGCTTCTTTGTGTTTCTCAAAGAATCTTATTGTTTTTAACCTTGAGGGGCAGCCTGTTGCGTTCGATAGTTGATAGCAACATTGGGCTAAAATAAAGCCCTGGGCATACCTACATCAAACCTCGAGTTTTCAATATTTTTGCACAATGTAGAATTTTGTCACAATTTTACATGATTAAAACTGTCTTTTAGTATACAAGCTACTGTATTCAATAATAATTTCATTCATTAAAGTACCAGCATTGTCACATATGGTCGCAGGAAGTAAAATCTCTATTTCTCATGACGTTCTTTCAATGAGGTAAAAACTTAATATGGAGCTGGTGGGAAGTATTAAATAAAAAAGTCTATTGCCAAAATATCCCAGAATCTTATTGCGTGTAGTGTGCGACATATAGCAAGGAAAGTTAGGCATGCCAAGGACTATCTTTTCAGCATTACGAATTTGCATTACAACCAAGCATTTATTCTCATACTACTTTTCAAACGACATTATTTATTGAAGAAGAGAAGATTATCTCATACAACAGCATGGCATATTCTTTTGTTCTTGAATAGCAGCTGAACTTCCTTCATGCCAGCAGACATTAGAGAGCTTACGCAAACTGACATCGTGACATTGACATTGCGTTTTTGTTCGAATTGACATTTTAATCGACACTTTGACGTAAGCAGAAGCGGGGAAACCCCAATGTCAATTTGCAAAGCTGACACAAATCTGAAAAATTTGTGTCAACTTCGTAAGACGCCATCGTCAAAGTCGAACACACCAACGGCCAATCAAATTGCAAGGATTTTTGTTTGATTGTGGCGTTGTTGGTTCGACGAATGTAAACAAATCCTAAGTTTACGAATACAAATCACGGAAGTCAACAAGATCTGTTCAATTGAAAAACTTGGTGTGGTATGGAACATTGAAGTTTCAAACATAAGACAAGTTGTTCCAAAGCTGAATCTAGCACTTTCTTCTATAAAAAGGTCAAGTCCAGTCTTCCAGGGTAAGTTACTCTGTACCTTCTGCTGTTTCAACAACGTCGTGGAATGAACAAATGTCAATGTCAAAGTGCTTCCCGGGTAACTAGGAAAACCAGGTGGCATTGACATCGACGCTGGATATTCGAATGGATTATTGAAATTCAGTGTCAATGTCACAATGCCAGTTTGCGTGGCTTCAGGGATTCTAGTAACTGAAAGTCTTCCATGCCCTCACACCTTTGCCTAGATGGCGTTCAACTTTTTTGGCAGAGCAATGAAATTAGTATTTAAAGCCATTATTGGGCATAAGCATATACCAGTGCAAATATGTTTAATTTTCCACATGTTTAAACCTTCCTATATATATATATATATATATATATATCTGAACAAAGCAGCTTGCATCAATACTGGCAGTACGACATACCAAAACTACAAATACACAACCGGGCACCTTACCACTGATACC
>JAOBRC010494676.1:0-11616 GCA_027575255.1 Scolionema suvaense | reverse complement strand
TCTACAAACTCGCCCCCCCTCGGAAATGGTACTTCCCTTACAGGTGTACGGATAATTTTTGGTACACACCAAAAGGGGTCTAATACAAGGTTGCATGCCAATTTTGGTCAAATTTAGGTATCCAGTTATCTGTTTAGGGGGCCGGAAAGGGTGACCGGACACTGCCATACTGTAGATGCATGGCGTAATGGTTCTCTGTGGAGGAAAAATTGGTTAGAGCAATTTGGACACTTCCTGAAGTCCAATACAAATGAAACTTTGCAGGTAGATAGAGAATACAAAGTCTATTACGTATTCCAAATTTTGGGACAAAAAAGGGACGGCGAGGGTTTTTTACAGACCGGTCTGTAAATTTAAAAATAGAGCATTTTTGGTAACTTTTCGGGTCTGTAAAATAGTCCATGTTAATCGAAACATCATCCAACTGGGCAGACACATTGAGGCTATTAGGAAAAATGTTCCTGCCAAGACCTTAGAAGACCATTGGTACTATGGAACGGGAGATATCGACGACAAACCTTTCGGCCAATCAGATTGCTCAAAAGTGCCCCACAGACCTGGGCTCATATTTCCAGTAGCAAAAAATGGTAGGATGACGATTTTTGCACTACAAGATGCCCAAAAGGATTTTAGTAATAAAAAAATCAGCGCGGCTGCGCCGCGCGCGCCTTGGACGCGCTAGAAAAAATTTTCTGGCAGGAGGGGGGTACACCCCCACCTTTACCGACGAAGGGTTAAGGAAGCCATTTTCTAAAACTGTGCCTGGATGCTTCAAGTGACTTCCTCGTGTTCGTGCAGTGACATGGATTTCCTTAGGAAATTTCGATTTTCATGGGACGTTTGCTGGAGGAATGTGCCAATAGTCCATACGCTTACGGTAGTGTGCAAACAGGGCTTGTGAAAAGGTTCCCGTCTTTTCTAAATTTTGTAGATTTTACGCCGTTTTTAAATTTCTTCAGGTTAAATTTCAACAAATGAAAAAATTTCGACCAAAAAGTTTCGGACAAGCCCTAGCACAGAAACGTTTTTGTCCGAAATTTTTCGAAGTCAATATAGCAAAAATTCTCCAACTATGACTCTATACTTATGAAGAGGCTGGTTTTCTGTGGGAGACCATTCCTCAAACAATTTGTCGTTATTATAGTTTATCCAACCTCAGGAATTATTCAGTGATGTCATTATGATTAATAGTATGTGCCTAATTATGCAAAATTTCAAAAATTTGCATAATTTGTTATTGTCCCGCGATTTTGCCTGTGTTACGATCCAATGGGATCTAAATGACTGAAAATAGACCCCAATGTCTTCATTTTCAGCTGTTGTATAGAATGTGTCGAAAATGCTGAAAGTCAATCGCACTTCCAGTGGTAAAAAGCTGATATCTCGTGAAGGGTTGGACCTAATTGTGTCAAACTTGGAGAGGATATGCGTAAACTAATATATCTAAGGGACTGAAATAAAGCAAGTTGGAAGCTTCTGCCATTCTTGAGATGTTTTCTGAAAACGTGAGGAGGGGCAGAATCAACCCCATACGGAATAGGTTTAAGTTTCAGGACTATCAAACATGTGGTTCGGGAATTACGGAGAGGGTGGGGGAAGGGGGTGCAATGATGGCAGAATCTCAATATCTCCAAAACTACATAAGCTTTTGCGAAGCAGTGTGCCCTATCACCTACAAAAATTTCATTTCTGACGTTACCCATTCCTTAAGCATATCCGAGCCGACCGAGAAAATCAATACGCTTTTAAAAAAAGTCATGTATGGTTGTTTGAAATTATGTGAAATCATGACCAGAACGACTTATATACAAGTTTGATGACGCATGTCGTTGCCCCTCCTCCCTCCCCTTGGCAACCAGAAAAAGCTTTCTGCGGCTCTGATATATAATCTCAAGACCAATACCCGTCTGTCCCAATCGGATTTCTCAGAGCCACCGATGAGAAAGACACTGCCGATTTTGATCTGTTCTCGTCGAATCGCATCTTCGACTGACTAAAAGTGTTCCCTCTGTCTTCTGATCCTCACGTTCGTATCATTCTCTCTGAACGATAGAAGTGCATACAGCAAGCAAGATCTTAACAAGCTCTTCATTATATATACCTTACTATGGTGATATCAATAACCTCGTTTGTAGTGAGAATATTATAGACTCTGCTTGTTCTGTATGCAATTTTGATCCAAGCTGCATACACTTATGACGCCTTTTTCTCCATAAAAGCACGATTTTAAGGATTATTTAAATTGGAAATCGCCTCAAGATCGTTGCTATAAATAAGCAAAACGGTGCGCATTACTGAAAAAGCAAGCTGTTTAAGCTGTTCTTGATCAGTAAAAACAAGAAACATAATCAACCGAGAAAATCATCTTTCGAGTTCTGTGGTTTCGGTATTGTGTAATGGTGTTTTTAGCATGCAAGCAACAATGGAGTATCTCATTTTCTTCTGATCAGACAAGAGAGATTTTTCCACAATCTGATGGTAGCCATTATGAGATAGATTTTTTCTTCATAGAGCACCATTGGTTAATACTACTGTGGAAATAGAGTCATAGCACGTATTTTTTTCAAAAAATTTTCCGAATTATTAGCAGATTCTCTGACAATGAATGAAGAGGGTGAAAAAGCGACCTCAGAGATATGTAATGTCATGCCTCCGGTGGTCTGAACCCGGAGATCCTGCATTACTGAACGTTTCCAACGAGTTTTGATGGCTAAAGGGGAACTAAGGTAACAAATGAAACTTAAATAGGTGATAGAGCGCAGCAAAACATGACCTTCGCTTTTTATTTTATGATGAAAGCTTATGAATTTTTTTAGATATCCCTTCCTAAAGTCCAGCAGCTACCATCTTGACTTTTGATGATGTCGTACGGGTACGTTGCTAAGCATTGGGTTACACAATGGCTAACCCATATTTTTTCAAATGGACCTATTACATATCATAATCCTTTGGTAAAAATGGAAGAGCGATTCCTTCACTAAAATTTAATCTTGAGTATTTTGGTAAGGAAGTTTGGATACTCAGCAGGAGTGAGGCTAGAGGCTGGAGCCCGCAGGTTACAAGTCGGTCGCTTAACCAGCTGTGCTAACCGGCTGGTTAGCGCAAAATTCCTGAAGATAAAGACGGGTAGGGATTCAGTAATTTCTTGGCAGCTTCGTGTGGAGAGAAGAGCAGCAACCAACTTCAGCAATTCGTCCTCCACATCAGGACCCGAGTACCTGATTTAGTCGATTTACTTCACTCGCAATGGTACCTGAATTTTTCCATTTAATTCACTCGCAATAATACCTGAATTTGTCCATTTCCTTCAACTGCAATAGTACCCTTTCACTTCAACTGCAATAGTACCTGACTTCGCCTGTTTACTTCCTTCGCAATGGTACCTGAATTAGTCCATTTACTTCAGTCACAATGGTACCTGATTTAGCGCATTCACTTCAACTGCAACGGTACTTGAATTCGCCTATTTACTTCAGTCACAATGGTACCTGAATTTATCCATTGATGTCGATTGCAATCTATTCACTTTATTAGCTATGGTTAGCGACTTTGTCCATGTGCTTTAACTGCTCCGTTACCTGACCTGGTCCATTCACTTCAACTGCACAATAGCGTGTGATGTTGGCATGTGTATCAGTTACGATTGAGTTGATACATCAACTTTATTTTTGGAACCACGGTGGCTGATGTCAACAATGAACGTTACTTTTACTAATGTATATGACAGATACGTAACAAGACAGCTTTCAGGCTGGAACAAGTGACAAAGGAGCTTGATGGCGATAGCTACATTTTCCAATTCATCTCAGTTTCTACTTCGCCAGAATTGCTGCTTTAAAAATTTTGGTGCTCAAACATTTTTGTGCTAACATGATTTTTGTAGCTATATATAAACAACAAACCAAAACTTGAAACCCGCAGTCAGCACTGAGATAAATTCCAACAGGCTGGAAATTGGCTGTTTCTCGGTTCCCCTTCACTTTCTTCATAAAATCCTACTAATGTTTTCTTCTCAATAGCATCATAATGTACAGACTCAGCTGAGATGTAATTTGTACGTTTTGGCGCCAACGTTTTGGCAAATGATTCGCTTCGGTTCAGTATCACTTTGGCACAAACATTCGATGCCAATTTCTTTTCGACGCTAGCACTAACCTTTCGGCACTAAGAAATTAGCAAGAACGTATGATGTGTATCAAGCTGTCTACTTACTGTATCTAAATATATAAAGCACTGGCAATATTTCCAGGCAAAGGAAACGAAAAATTAAGTTCAGATCTTTGTTTTGAATGCCGAAAGGATAGAGCCGAAATACTTGCACCAAAATAAACTGGACATCGGAGTGCTAGTGCCAAACAGATGCAACGCCGAAGTGAACCATTAGCCAAAGTGCTGGCGCATAAATGTTGATGTCGAAGCGTTGGCGCCAAAACTTTGGAGTCAAAATGATCAGCTTCGACCTCGTAGCCACTATGATTTTAAATGTGTTGCAGCTAACGTTTCTGATAATCAGCCATGTCACTGGAAATCTTCGACTTGAAAGGTCACGTGTTGAGTTCAGGAAAGAGTTGCTACACGCCATACCGACTACAGATTTTCAATGCCATACAGAGCTTCAGAGAAACAAGAAATTGCAGTGATATCACTGCGGTACTCTCTCAACATACTTATATTACATTACTACGTCAGTTAATGCCTAGCATACATGTTTCGCCAGTCTGACATTATCAATGCTAAGAGGCTGCTTGTGCGAGCTAACAGTAAAAGGGAAAAAAAGAGAAGAAAAGTCTAGCAACACGTCTACGGTACAAGCTGTGTGTAATAGGTGCTGAAGACTTGAAGCGAAAGAGGAACATCGACAGTATGGGTTAATGGGTAAATATGATTAAAATCGGTGTCACAGGCTATCGATTATGGGCCCTGTGACACGTTGTCTGATGTGTGTCTGCGTACGTTGGATGTTTCAGGTGGATTTGACAGGCATAAGCGAGGCAGGTGTACCTAGAATTCATGGTTTCATTATGTTTCGTCGATCGGATCTTGACTGCTTCTAATACCTGGCGTAGCATGGCATCGTCATGGAACATACCTGTCACATTCATGGTATAGTTTGGTGCTACGCCCTTGTGGAAATCTCTTGCGTGCCACCATAGTGGAGATCTGTTTTCTCTTTTCACTAGGGATGTCGAGTGTTCGACACCACGGGTGTATGCCGAGTTGGATGTCTCTCCAACGTATTTATGATTGCATACGGTACAGATTAGCTCATATATCACTCCAGTTGCGTTACACAGTACTTTACCCCCTGTCTGGCACACTGAGCATTCATGTCTGCTGCATCTCTTTTGTCCAAATACGTTGAATCTCTGAAGAATTTGTTTAAGATTGGATCCACTATGTTATGATAACCCTAATTTTGAAAGCCGATTTTTTTTTATCTCCTTATCAAACGTTTTCTTAAGCGGGGAGCTAGGTGTGGTCGGAATGAAGATGACACTACCCACCTTTCGTGTACCATTGATCTCTTTTCTGGGGTTTCATTTGGTTTCGCTCCTCTCTCCACCAATGTCGTGGTCTATACAAGGGTTCGATACTAATTGAGTCCTTACCTAAAATTGTCTTGCACTCTTTTAGGGCAGATCTTGTGACTTGCTGCCTGATGTTGCATTAATGACAGACTTCGATGCCACGTCTTTTGTATAAAACTCATGAAGGATTACGTTTATTCGTTTGGCGACCCCACCCACTGTCATTTCATGTTCTTCAACCCATACCTTCAAGTCAAAATTGTTAGCTTTTTGTCATCATGTTGGGAGGGACAGTCTACTTCTAGTTCTATTGATAAGTAAATGCTATCTCCAAGTGCCTTTATCATACTCATACAATCAAGGTCATGAGCGGGTGAATGTTCATTGCATTGAAATATGGTTTTCCCTGCTGTTTGAATATTCCCATTTGGTGCTTCCATGACGATGTCTATGTCGTCCACATACCTTTTATAAGAGTGAACTGCCACCCCTATTTCATGAGCCATCCTTAACAGTTCCCGGTCCCACGACATCATGGATACTTGGGCCATAACCCTTGTCAAATCGAGTCCAAAAGGGCCTCCACTCTGTTGCCTTTTCATGTCGTTGCCGAATTCGTATATGTGGTTCTCGATAACGAAGAGAAGTACTACCCTCAGAGCCCCAGTGAACATCCTGCGGGTTTGTGTCTCATTTGGTACCCTCTTTGTCTTGGACCATGGTTTAAAACAGCTTTCTTTGTCATCATTGTAATCACAGGAGGGCGGCCACGGTATGTCTTCCTTTTTGGACAGAAGTCAATGAGTTTAAGATCTGTTAATTCTTGTTCAGTATACGTAAGAGCGAGGTACATTCCTAATTCTTCAATTTCACGGCCATCGATGATGAGTTCGCTTTCCTCAAGCATCTCACATACATTAGCGACTGTAAAACGGACATCTAAGCACGGATAGAGTTCCCTATAGTGAAAAGAGAAAACACATCTCCACTATGGCGGCACGCAAGAGATTTCCACGAGGGCGTAGCGCTAAACTGTTCCATGAATGTGACAGGTATGTTTCATGACGATGCCATGCTACGCCAGGTATCAGAAGCAGTCAAAATCCGATCCACGAAACAAGATGAACTCATGAATTCCAGGAATGAATGGATGCAGGTACACCTGCCTCGCTTATGCCTGTCAAATCCACCTGAAACATCCAACGTACGCAGACACACATCAGACAACGTGTCACAGGGCCCATAATCGATAGCCTGTGACACCGATTTTAATCATATTTACCCATTAACCCATACTGTCGATGTTCCTCTTTCGCTTTAAGTCTTCGGCGAGTACAGACGTGTTATACACAGCCTCTACCGTAGACGTGTTGCTAGACTTTTCTTCTCTTTTCTTTTCCTCTTACTGTTAGATCGTACAAGCAGCCTCTTCGCATTGATAATGTCAGACTGACGAAACATGCATGCTAGGCATTTACTGACGTAGTAATATAAGTGTGTTGAAAGAGTACTACAGTGGTATCACTGCAATTTCTTGTTTCTCTGAAACTCAGCATGACACTGGAAATCTGTAGTCGACAAATCTTTCTTTGACAGCCTTTAATGATTGTAGCTACAAGAATCCACACAATGTCAGCCCTTTTATTGGAAATCAAAAGGCGGGTAAGTGAAAGCAGATAGAGGTTGCCATAAAAGGGGCAATAGTAATGGATTTGTAAAAAGAAAAAAATGAAATATCTTTTAACTATCATTCTTCAAAATATTGCACTTTTTCACATCACTAAACAGAGAAAAATAAGTTGTTGCCATCTCACCACTCCCTGTTGAAAAAATGTCGATCTTAGCGTCGTAATCTGCTGACTGTTCGTGTTCAATGTCGATGTTAGCCGCAGTAGTGTAGTGGCCTCACACCTCGTCAAATTTGTTTAAACTCGTTGATGAGAAAGCTCTAGGAACACTCGAGCACATCTCTGCAGCACTGATTCCTGTTTGATTACTTAAAAATGATTTCAGACTCTACTCAATAAAATATTAAAAACTTTGTTCACTGTTGTGGATTCCAATATAAATCATTCTGGCCAGACTTTAATGCTGCTCTTTATCAAGACATGGAGTTTTAAATGAAGGATGGGGATCTTCAGATTAGGCTTTTTCAAAATTGGGCTAGGTCGTATAAAGTTATTGTTTTCGGAGATGTTTAGTGTTAGAAAGTGTCCATGGGAATTAGAAAACCATATAGTGCATAGTTCACACAAAAACCGTGAAGAGACCAAAGCGTAGAAACCATGTTCAGAGAAATAACTTATACCTTAGGGGAAAGATCTTACTACGGATTTATCAGTTTGTGAGAAGCATATTGATCTGACGGACTGCAAGCTGCTTTAGTGTGATAACGCTCGGCTAGGAGCTGGGGATTGAATGGGGGCGATTATACTGTACCTTCTTTTCCATAAATCTTGAGCAGAGCGCGTGTCTCACACACGATTTGAGACTTAAACGCACGTGTAGGATGTCCTACACGTACACACTAGTTGGGTACACGTGCGTTTAAGTCTGCAATCTTGTTCATGTAGAGTAATATAGTTGAAATACTTTGGATTGATAAACATATTTCCAAAGACTACCAATGTTTCCGTAGGTGCTGTTCACATCCTCATTAGAGTGAACAGAGTGAAGTTGTAATAAAACACGCAGCAGCTAACAAGAAGAAGGGCAGATTTCGCCTGTCACAATACTTTTTGTTGTATGTAACATTCCTGATTCATCCATTGGTTACTTTAGGTTAAAGTAGTGCGTGCTCACCATCTGCTTAGAACAAAGGTATTTTTCGTGCACTAGATGCAAAGCTTTCTCAAAAGTGCTTGCAACCTTATTGCCATCCTTGTGCTTCAGGTTCGAGCTACATTACGACTATTTGGCTTGAAAACACTAAGGATTGAGAGAGGCAGGGATTCAGTATTATATCAACAGCTTAGTGTGAAGAGAGGAGCCGCAACCAGCCTCAGCAATTCGAAGAACTTCCTCATCAGCACCCTGACCCAACGATTTAGGTTTGACACTACTGACGGCTTAAAGGCCTTCTTGAATTGTACGCTCGCTTTCTGCTTCTCGTTTCTTGATCGTAGCTCCACCAGATGAGTGATCAATCAATACCTGTCTTGACCACTAGGGCTCTGGAATGGCTCACTGGCAGCCTTGTGCATACAAGATCGAGGATCCTAATCCCACCGCCTACCGGGGACAAGCGCAAAATCCCTTGAGTTTAAGACGGGTATGCGTTAAGTACAATCTAGCACTAGCGAAGCCATGAGTAGGACGCGGTTCTGCACTTCGTTATACTATCTAGGATCCCATTCAGGACGATTTACCGTAGGGTATCTCACAGCTGTGATAAATGACTTGTCAATTTCTGAATGCCTGAATCTTCAGGAGTTTGGCTAGAGCATATTGTTACGAGGCAAGCAACGGGTTTCAGGATCGAGCAACCGCTCCGACTGCGAGAATATCAGATATCCCTGAAAATAAAGACATGTTAAGGGTTCAGGAATTTCTCAGAAGCTTTGTTTTGATAGCAACGACCAGCCTCGCGATTTGAAGAACTTCCTCGACAGAACAGAATTTGACTTTTGATTCCTTTAGCCCTATTTGCCCAGGGTTCTTGGGGGCTCCTCTGGGCGGAGATTGTGCTTCCTTCAATAACTTTGGTTTGGAAAAAGCTGGCAGCTTGAACTTTGCATGGTAAAAGGCATACATGTAAGGAACAAAGTAGTATCAAGTTTGATGCCCAAAATAGCGCGTGGCATAGATGACGTCATCACTCGTTACTGCCACAAACAGAAATTTAATGTTTTAGATTGTAATGAATGGGCCCTCCCTATGACGTCAGGAGCGGTCACCGATACTTAAAATAGGCACAGACTTCCTAAAAGCAGTTGATCAACCTTTTATGTACATTTAAGTTGCTAAACCTTTGTTTTCAGGGAGAAAGTAGCCCCTTTGATGACGTCATACACTAAATTTTGACCCAATTGCATTGAAGAAAACACATGTCACGGCCAACAGGTGGAGTGCAAGAATTTTTTTTTGTACTTAAATTACAGTAGATAAATTCTGTGAGAACTTCCCCAGTTTCGTACCATTCGATTGAGTGATTAAGCTGTGGTGCTCAGAAATTTGGGAGCGGGTGCCCGAAATGCAAATAAGGCTAAACAAAACTTGGTATTCTCCTCACGTATCCAAATCTAACCCTTCTTCTGCCTAAAACCCTGGTTTCCGAGGAGTTTCGTACTTCCACAATCATAACTGAATAACTGCGAGTTATCAATGAAAAGTTGTTACCTTTGACTAATGCAGCTCAAGAGTTCACTGACACACTAATCAAAAAGAGAAAACCGGTGGAATTTGTATCGATAATTTGCTCACAAGCATGTGATGCAATGTTTTATTAGTTGCTTATAGAGTACGTATTCTATAGCTTACCGTACGATTAAACACCCGGGGCGTTTATTAAATTTTTGGATTTTTAGGGGGCGTCTATTCCAGGGGCGTTTAAAAGAGGGGGCGTCTATAATATTTTTATGAAGTTCTTCTTTTTTTTTTACCTATTAACTTTATATCTCAATAAAATATACACCAGAATACATGTCAATATCATCGTAAACATCATCTTTTTCATGTTTCCATATACTTACAAGAAATAAAAGCTCCAAAACTGAAGTAATAACGTAGTGGTGGTAGTAGTTTTACGTGTGTAATTTAGTGTATCTCTAATAAACGCCCCTCTAGAGGGGGGCGTCTACTCGAGGAGGGCGTTTGTTAGAGGTGGCGTTTATTACAAAATCTCCTGAAAAGGGGGACGTTTATTCGAGGGGGCGTTTAAAAAAGGGGGCGATAAATGGAAGCATTACAATACTCAGTATACTGTGTTCAAGAATCATATCGCATACTACAAACCATCCACCGGAGAGAGCGTTCAATACAACGCATGTATTAATGAGGAATGATTGGCATGATCACGCTAGTTATATCACGATATACAGTAGCCTTGCTAATGATGGAAAATAAGACACCCATTGGCTGGCTTCACACGGAGGTTCTTTTCTTGGTAAAACCAATTTTGCCAATTAGAATATCAACAGTATCCGTGTGAAGGACACATGTCCTGGGGAATGTTCATGATATTATTCGTGATGTGAGACAAAGGAATGGATGGTAATGTCAACCCACTTCCGGAGCTGGGTTAAGAACAAACATTCTTGGTTGCCCAATCAAAGCACGCACAACTATTCATATGTTGTCTATCTCCATCATCTGAATGCAGGATTTCAACTGTAACGTATTCATTTACATCATGAACCCCGGGGAAACGTGTGAACGCATTTACTTCCATTTCGGTTCAGCATTCACAACTCGTTGATCAGCATATCAAGGTCAAACCAACCTTGACATTGCAAATAGAGGCTGCCGACGGCGTTCTGTTCTGCTTTAGATTCAATTGAGTCACCCTTATTGTCTTGATAGCCTCGTCTGAAACCATGTTACTCGAGGGAAACATCCTGATATCATGATGAGTTGAAACAAAAGAATCTCAAGCTAGACGTTCGGCTTGCTTGGCATGAATTGGAGCTTACTTGTCCAATCAGAAGCCAGCAATTTTTTCTGACAATTGGACGCTTCACGCTGGAGTCTTTCGTCTTAAAAATTTAATAACTTGAAATCTCGATGAGTTCAAGACAGAAGACTCGATTTTGCCTTCACACGGTACATACCGATACTTGAAGTCTAACAGCCTGCTCCACTAAAGATTGGCAGTCAATATGAAGACGGCAGTTGTTGATATGCGAAGTAAATAAATTCCCGCCATCCCAGCCACACTATTGTTCTGCCAGTGAAAATTGCTGGCTTCTGATTGGATAAGTAAGCTCCTATTCATGCCAAGCAAGCCGAACTTCTTACTTGAGACTTTTGTTTCAACTCATCATGATATCAGGGCGATTCCCCCAAGAAACATGGGGAGGCTTCACACGGAAGTCTTTCGTCTTGATATCACAACAGAATTTAATAGCTTGAAATCTCGATGAGTTCAAGA
>JAOBRC010494565.1:0-11616 GCA_027575255.1 Scolionema suvaense | reverse complement strand
GGTGTTGGTGGGGGGTGGTAGGCACTATGTGTCCCTCCCAGGAGTTTTACAGCCTCTGAAAGCGCCTGGGTAGCTACGGTTAAAAAAGCATAATATACCATAAACATACCTGACAGCATCGTTGTCTAGTTTAGAATTTGGACAAGTTGGTGATAACAAAGAAGCCACAGGAAGAGGAGGAGGTTCTGTTAATCTGGAACACAGAATATTGATGGCAAGATAAATAGATGCACAACATAATTGTCCACAAGTTTCATTATCACTGCTGAAGCAGAGCAGATTTAATAAAGAGGGGCCTGCTAGGCACCCCTCCCATCGGATCTGAGGTGCTGAAAAAGGCCGGGTCTGGTAGGGCTACTCTACTTCTAGCTAATACCAATCATGAGCGAATTTCGCATCCAAAACGAAAATATCTGTCAAGAAACGTGCTCCAATAAATTGACCTAATCCTTGGTGCAGCCTCAAAATACAAAAAAATACTCGACAGGTCCACCCTCTTTAATTTGTCAACTTCGGATGTCAGATGGAAATATTATTGGACATCCGAAATAATAAATGCAGTTTTAATATAACCATCATTGGTGTGGAAAGAAAATGCTATCACATAAAATAACTCCTGTCCGAGTTGATGGCAACAGTAACCCCCAGAACGGTCGTCTACGTGATATACACGCATACAGAGAATACATGTATACAGAGTACAAATACATCATAAAGAAATAACTACTGTAATTATCTGAAAGAACGCCCCGACTTAAATGAGCGCCCCTCTCGTAAGCTGAGAAATTTAATGACCACCCCTCTCAAACCCGGAAAGGGGCGCTCATTTGGAAATTTGGGATGTATGATGTGCATAGGAGCTCACTCAGGCAGTTTATAACAATGACGACCTAGAGAAGAATTCAGTCAGATATTCTCTTTTTGTTTTTTATAATAAAGGAGAGATCGAACATGTTCCTTAACGACTACTAAATTACTAGTACCTACTTTGTATTTTTTGTAATGAGTGTCCCGGCTTAAATGAGCGCCCCTTCCGAAAACTAGAAAATTAAATGAGTGCCCCAGTGTTCATTCATATTATTACGGTATGCCAACACAGATCGTAGGGGTAATACAAGCTGTACGCTGCCTGGAGAAAGATAAAGATCACTTAAGCTGCTTGCACTCACTCCATTAACTTTTAGTCAGTAACAGCAAAATCTACAGTATGATTGGTTAACGGAGGGGTCTATGCGCCTCACGCCCTTGAAAAGAATATTTCTTCTTGTTTAAAACAATACCATCAATATTCTCATCACATAAAAAGGATCCGAATTCTATGCTGCCAATTAAATACACGTAACTATCTAAAATAATGAAAACATAAACAAAGCAAACCAAACGATGAACTTACTGTTTGGTAGTGACCAGTAAGAAGTCTTTCTCTGTTTTGCGCAGGCACATTATTGATGCACATGTTTCTGTGAAAGAAACAAATCGTTAGACCACAAAAGAAAATTTCCTGGAGAGATACACATATCTTAGAAGGACAAAATGTGTTCAACCCCAGAGATGCGATGAAAAAGAAAATATTGATAGAAGACACTGAAACCAAATGCGAGCCACAGAATAATCAAGTTATCTAACTGGTTCTCAAAAACACCAACTATTCAAACAAAGATGCTCTTTTAACAGCTTTTGCGACCGAGCAAAAGGCCATAGGTTTTCAGATGACACAGCAATAAAATTGCTAACACCATCCTAGTAGATATCTGTGGGTTACTTTTTGAAGTTTCCAGCAGAAGATTTTGCCAGACTCTCTAATTCCATTCAGACCATGGGTGACTAATATTATTTTTGAATAGAAACAGATAATTGAAGTTTATATTAAGCAAAGCAGACCTTAGATCACCCAAAATGTTTTTTAGCTCAATCAACGTTTGCATTTGTGCAACCCACCTCACTTGTGGCGACGACTGTCCCTAATATAAGAATTTCAATGCCAGTTCAAGCACCAGACGAAAAGCCAAAACTAGATATTTAGTCCAGGTCAAATACGATGAATCTCCTTATAACCCAAAACAAGACAATAGCTTGAATGGTTTGAATAATAGCACACCATAAAGGTTAGACAAAGAAGGCACCACATAAATAAATAAGACGCTTCAATGGGCCACCGGATCAGATATGCTGCAATAATTGCTTTTCAGAATGATTTTGCTAACCAAGCTTTAGTCTACCTACATAAAATTTATCGATGCATATTCTGAACAAATTTGACATAGTCTGGGTCAACGGGTCATGTGATTTGGGCCAATTTTTGAAAAACGGTTGAAAAATTCCAGAAAATGAAAAACTGAAATAAATCCACATTAAGCTTGTGAAATGTTCTGTTAATGCTAAAAATACAGCGCAAAAGTGTAAAACGCACTCAGCGCAAAAACATGGTTTTTGTGCAAAGTCGGGCAAAGCATGGGCTATCTTACCCCTGGTAATATGTGACGCTATATCTCAGGAAGCCTGCGGCAAGAAATATTTATATGCACATTTTTGAAGTCTTCTAGGATAAAGGGAAGAACATACCAAGTTTCAGCTTCAAAGCTGCCATAAAACAGAAGATACGGTTGCGGGCAAAAAAGCCCCTCGCCTTTCACTATTACAAAAAAGATAACAAATAGAAGATCTATCTATATAGCAGATTAAGGAGATAATAAATGCTAAAGATATATGTAGCAGGCACATTTTACAGTGCACAGTTTTTTTCGTTATGGAAGAGCATTGGTCAATAACGAAAATGAGACAATAATGGATAAGCTGAGAAGTTGAAGGGAACTTGGACTGAAAACGAGACTTGACTGAAATAAGTAAATTATTAATTAGGAGTATCCACTCCAAGACCATGATGCAAGACACGTAACTGTACCTTTTTGAACAAAAAGACATTTAAAACAGTGAGACCTTGGGTAGACATCGATTATGGAGGAAAATCGTCAGTTCTGCACCCATACCAGGATTTAAAACAGAACATCCTTTGGCCAGTTGGGACGTGGCAAGCAGTAGTGATCGACTATCACCAGTCACAATAACAGGGAATGCCAAAATGCAGCTCAAATCGTTTCAAAGAAGAGAATGAAGGCACTGTTTTCAATAGATTGAGGTCTTTTGATATCAGTGGGGACTTTGTCATTACAGAGTCGCCAAGAACCGATTGGGCCACATGAAAAGGAATGCATTGTAATGACCATTCAGACCAGAATCACTATGCCTTGCTACATCAATGAGGTGAAAAGATTTGGAAGAAGTTGCAGAATCATCCACAGAGACAAGGAAGCTTGAATGGACTAAGATCTTTTAAACACACACCATCTGCAGAATCTAAGACGATTGATTAAGTATATACACTCTTTTTTTATATAACCATAACGCTTATAGACATATTGAAGCTGAGAACCTTGAAAAAGGAGAAGTATAATGCTTAGCACACCTCGAGCTTCAGGAAATTTGACTACCATTCCTTGAGTCTCATAAGCTATCTCTAACAAATTTTCAATGGAGAAATTTCTCAAAACTGGGAATGTCATTGGATAGCGCACAATTCATTTAAGTTCCTTCTAAACACAACAGGCATATGGCATTGCAAGATCCTTCTACAGGGGAAGGTAAAAGGTCCTTGGATGTTCGAAAGTTTGGCGTTCTGAAAGGTCGTCTTCAAATCTCTGTACTAAAGTTAGAGGTAAACGGATTAAGCATACTGCTAAGCATATCTTTCAGGCTCAAATCAGACCAAACTTAAGCTTACTGAGCCTCAGCAAAATTTATCCTATGCTTATAAAACGAAAGTGTAGTACCACAACTGGGAGATAAAGGATGGATGACAGTTCTTCTCTACTGTGCAGAAGTAAACACCTCCTACAACTCGCAACAGTTCTGATGTAAAATGTGATGTCAAGTTACCATAGAGGATGAAAACAGATCACCTAGAGGATACCTTCAAAGATTATTAGGGACAATTAATTAGAGCATCAGAGACGAGGCCAGTACTTCCACAGTTATTGATAGTTTCCTCAAATAACTTGAGGGGAGGTGTTGAATCGTGCAGGGGAAATGTGAGGAGAGTGGGTAATTTTATGATGTTCTTTGAGGAATTTATTTCTGCGGCTCCTCTGGCATGCTCATGTACAATGAGCTCAATCGCTGCGATTCCAGTTACAGCCGTTGTCGTCGAGACGTTTGCGTAAAGTCTCTATCTCCAAAGCAGCAAAATCCAGAACCAAAGTGAAATTCTTCATTAGCTACACATTGGTATAATTAGAACAAGTCAAATCCTCTGAACAGTTCAACTTGGGAATCATTAACATTTCTCTTAGGAGAGTATTTGATGGTGATATATATGTTAAGTCTTGGCAAAAAAAAACTCAGATTAGTCTCTCACTAATAAAAATGAAATGCAACTTAACAATAAATGAAATCATTTCATCTTACTTGATAATGCTTTCGTCTCAGGCGCTGCTTGATATATTGTTTTCGCCAGAAAGGTAATAACCTCTGGTGTAAATCGTTTTGACATTTGAATGAACTGCAAAAGGAAAGTGTGAGTGAGTCGTACATTTGTAATTGTACACTACTGTACAATCACATAAACTGAGAAACGTGCACAACTGAACACAGAGTTTTATAAGAGTACAGCATGTTTACTAATAGGCTTGACATATCTTTGTCTGCTCTCATCCTGCAAATTAGCACATCCACTGACCTCAGCATCATCCAAGACGACAAAAAGCTCAAGTGTTTCTGGCCGATCTGAATAAAGTCATGGAATTGAAATTGGTTAAGAAAGACATGCATGTTTACAGTCAACCTCAGAAATGTAATCTCAGCTGATCTAAAAGCCAATACTGTATCAAGCAATCAGAAATTCTTTCCAAGTCTTTCCATACCATTGCCTAGATTCGTCACCGCTACGTTACACATACCATTTCACACTTCAAAAGCATTTTTTTTGTTGTTGCACCACACAATAAGGCATGAAAGTCAATTACTTTATATGAGGGAGAGATCGCCTATCTACTTTAAGTGGCACCCTAATCCATATTACCTTCACAAGCGATCATGCTCCTATGAAAGACATACACAATACAAATGTGTTATTGCCTACTAGCTCAAGTGCACACAACATCGTAAACAGGTAAAATCGGTACTTACATCACAGAATACATTGCACAGAAAAAGGCCTGCAACAATGTCTTTCAAACTCTTGAAATGACCCTTCAAAAACAAAGGCACAATAATCATATCATAGTTACTAGAGTAAAATATTACCAAACATTGCCCTAAGCTTGCGCTAATTATTTCATTTTATTTTATTTTATTTTTTCAGAATTGAAAAAATCCACCCATTTTGCCAATCTTGTAATTGCAATAACTTCTGAACTCATGATGCTAGAGACATTGGGTTCAGACCATGAGAAAGGAAAGTGAGCGTACTTTAAAAAAGGTACAAATTTTTTGGGGGTCCAGTTGCAACAGTTCCCAAGTTATAAGTGTTTGAATTGAGCATGGTGAAAAAATGTGTATCTACGTATTCTGCCATCTCAGAGTTAAAGCATTTTCAGGGCATGCCCTAAGTAAACCATATAACTTAGGCTAATTAAATTACAACCATCATTTTCCAAACACCATGTTACTCAATCATTCTTTAAAAGATATTTGCATGCAGACCCAAAACAATCATACAGCAAAGGTGAATTCAATCCACTTAAAACTAGAAATCATTGTCTTCTAAAATAGACACTCTCTATGTTGGTGAAGTCAGACAGTATTCAGAATAAGCATACGACAACTAATTTTTATAATAGAGCCTAACCACCAATCATGTGTCACATGCATTCACTTACAAATTTCTTCTTGCTGGGAAGGAAGGTGAGAAAATAAGAAAAAACAAGTTCTATCTGGATTGCAAGAACACATGATGCCTAAATGATTCCATTAATCTGAGAATGTCACTCTTTGAAAGAAAAACTCTTGGTCATATCATTGGCTACAAACCTAAAGAACAGCTTTCTGAGATAAGACCCAATGTCTGTAACATAAGTATACTATTGGTGTGACGTTTTCGAAAAAAAGTAAAAGTAGCAAACGAAACATAAAAATTTTCCACAAAATCTCAAAAATGTCATTTTGAACATAAATAGCACCACCTAGGAGATAATCTGATTTCTGGAGATGTATGACACATGGTACATAACTACATTAGAAATTAACTTTATGGCACATACCATCACTAATCTTGTTCTAAAGTATCACAGAAAAAGTTTTAAAGAAAATAAAGTATAGATTTTAAAATGATCAAAAACAGAAATAGCCACACCCAAGGCAAGAAAAAGCCTTACTATACATGGCATCGGAGTTCAACAAATTCCAAAGAATATAGCATAGGCAGCACGAAGTAGAACAACAGTTCATAAGAGATGCATACCTACAAACAGCAAAAGTCTTACCAAAACCCAGGGTAAAAACGCATCTAGCAAAATTTCTTCGTTCTTCAAAAAAACATACCTTATTGAGTACCATAGCGATCATCAAGTAGGCAGGGGTAGCGATAATATGTTGCAAGTCAGATGTGGGGTAGATGGAACAAATGATTTTGAAGAATATTAGCTGTGAAGAAAAAGCAAATGCAGATGATTAAAATGACCATCCAAGGTGAATCCACTAACGGAGTGCATCACTTTCTACGGTATTGACACACTGAATGTCAAATTGTATGTGTCAAGTAGTGTCAGCCCAAGTCAGGGTTTTATGTTAGCCAGTTTTATTGAAGGCTGTTTGAAGCTCCAAATTGAGCTTTGACCTAATTGACAAACCAGTTTTGAATCATGCGATAATATAAATATTGTGCTTCCAGGTAGCTGCAGACATGAAATTTAGCTATACAATAGCTTGCACTCTAAAAGTATAGTCTGCAGACAGGTCTCATAACCTCCTTAATATATCATCTCCCGTCCCTTTTTAAAATTTTTTATTCCCCTAGTCCATTTTGCGGCGTTTTCTGGCACAATGATTAGTACTCATCTTCCATTGTGTGTAGAGGGGTGTCGGTCTGTTTCAAGTAAGGCTTAACCACCAACAAGGCACAGAAATACAGACTCCTACAAGCATAATTAAGAATCTTTGAGTTAGATCAAAGATAAAAAAAGAAATAAGGCACAAGATTCACACCAAGATGACAAAAACTGATAAAGCTTTCCTGAAATATTTTTTGAAATAACCCAGTGAAAAGAGCTGCTATTGATGTAAATTGCCACAGTACCCTGAACAACTACTCCCAAGATACAACAGGCGGGTCATAGCATAAAATATGTTGCCCCTAAGATTAATGCCAAAAATGCCAAAAAACAGATAAAACGTTTTTGACATACTTGGAAAGATACTGAAAATAGCCATTTTCGGACGTAAATTACCACCTGCAAACCAGATTTTCTTTACACACGGCACATGGCTCAGAACATATGCAGAGTTGTCCCTATGAATCACACCAAAAATGACAGGAAAAGATAACCGTTAATGACATATATGGAAAACACCCTGATAATAACCAATTCGCGAAGTTAATTGCCACGTACAAGCCGTAACAAGTTTTTCCCCAGACATGGCACATAGTTCATAACATACGTAGGGTTGCCTCTAAGCATCATGCCATGACAAAAAAAGGGTTGAACTGTTTATGGCATAATTATTTGGAAAAAAAACCTTGAAATGGATATTTCAGGGGATAAAATTGCCACCTGCAAGCGGAATGAGACTTTTCCGAGATATGACACATTGTCAATGTCATAGCTACTATTGCCCGGAATCTTCACACCAAAAATTTGCAAAGCGCAATTCATGGATCTAGAAAAATTTTGCAAAAAAACGAAAAATGGCCATTTTTGGGCGTATATTGCCACCTGCAAGCCAAACGAAGGCTCCAACAGTTTTCTTTAAAGGAACACCGCACCAATTTTGCAACTTAGGTTTATTAGCTAGTGTGAGGACTGAATAACACTATTAAACAATCAATTTCAACAAATCAGTAACAGTGTTCAAAATCCAGCATTACGAAGGTGACATACGGTCACCGCTGTTTTCTGAGGCAAAGCTGCCCAACGTAAGCCGCCCAACCTCGCGCAACTTGAGGTTTCGGCTGCGCTTCGTTTTCTACTGAGGCCTGGGTATGAAAGAAATGATCGACCCAGCCATGCATGGTTTGGATTTAAATCAGTGAAATGGCGGCAGCCACATGGTCTCCGTTTTCACAAATTATGATTGTTTGATTCGATGATAGGACGAAATAAAAGTCAAAAGTTGTTCAATCCTACAATAGAAAAGCACAGCAAACTAACTCATGCGATGTGCAGGAAGATATAAATTGCAAAAGATATAATATAGTCTACCTGCATTGTAACCAAATGTGTGGTGGTACAGGGCAACGTAGAGGTAGATAATATATATTCATAAACGCGTAGATGAAACACTACACATGAGTTTGTGCATGAAAAACGCTGCTAAATGCAATGAGTTTGAACTGGAGAAATGATCAAATATCAACAGATAAAAGAGGCAGAAAAACTGACTGGACCACGAGGAATTACAGTTGTCGACATCGTAGCAAAATGGACATGTGCGGGGTAAACCCTGAACTTTTCTGAGCAACAACTACCATCTGGGCGCCAGCACTTGAGACTCTGGCTGTGGCTTTAAACATGTTTTACGGGCGCCTTACACTCAGCCCTACCCAGATCCTACCAACCAGAGTGATGCAAACATGCTGCTATCTTCAATAAAAAATAAGCAAGCGCAAACCTTTCAGTGTCAAGCTCGCCATCCAACACGCATAGCTACCAGAAATGGAACTGCTGCATTCCTACAAGCATCAGCTCCCTAAGCAGTTTCACCTTCTTTCACTTAATCAGCTGCTAAATTTCCAGCACAAATACCCGAGACATATCGTATATTTTCTTTGGAAGAGCTTCAACTGAATAGATGCGTCTGTTACTTCCTCGTATTGCCAGCATAACATCAAGATTTAGACATCGTTGCTTCTTCACACGATCATACACGTATCTAAACGCAGAGGCAGCCGTCGGTTCTTCCAACAATTTCCTCGTGGCTTCATTTCCTTCGAGCATTTCAATGTACCACTCCAAATGAAGCCAGTAAACTTCATGAGCAAGAAAAACGAATTCTCTCACAACAAACGACAAGCAGCAAGAACCTTTCTGTTGCACTGCACCTGGCGTGCTCGTTTCTGTCTCTTCTGCATGATTTGGTTGGTTGTGTCTAGCACTGTACAGGGGGGATCCTATATCATAGTATGCAAAACCTGAACTATTTTTGGTTGGATTACTCCTTTGAACTTCTCAAGAACACAATATAATTTATCAATTCAATTTTTGTTTACGTTTAGAGCAGATGTTAAAATGTTAAAACATGTTGACATAGGAGACCGAAGTACTTTTCGGAAGAACATTGCTACCCCCTGATATCTTTTATGTCAGAGTAAGGTGGCACGCTATTAGTTCTTTGAACAATGCTTCATCTCAATTTGGTTATTCAGGTTCCCCTGTGGACTCTTGTTTCGTCTCTCGCGACTCTGCGAGGAAGGAAGGTTCAATGGCGGCCACCGTCAGCGTTCAAAATGCCGGAATCTGAGGGATGAAAATTGAAAATCTACGGTCGCGAGTCATTTTTCATAGTCAGGGCAGGGAAATCTCACTTCAGGTTTCAATGGAGAAATCTTTAAACGCTGCGTAAAACATCCCCGCGGTGTTCCTTTAACTTATGAATTGCCATTGACCACCCCTCCCCCCCTTGGGAAAGGTTTTGAGGTTGCACTATGAAAATACTCTTTAACTTTCGTAAAATTGTGAAAGCACACTACATTGGGAGAAAACCTCTAAAACTCAAATTAAGTATTGACATCCCTAAACCAGACGTCATTTATGGCTGGATAAAACCCTAGTAAGCATGCATCTGACTGGAAAGAAACAAATAGCATCTTAATTCAAGACTCATGTTGTAAATGAAGCACTGAAAGTTTATCGTTGTGTTGGTAAATCAGGTGAGAATGAATCTTCTTAACTGCTAATTGGGGATTACATCCTATTCAATTTCACACCACTGGTAGTGCTGTCAGTGCAATGTTAGCAGGTTGGATTACAGGTGTGTCTAAGTTAACATTGGACAGCAGCAAAATAAATCAATCAACGCGATGAACTGAGGTTGCACAAGAAAGTTGCTAGTTTGTTATTCTACCAGGCGTGAGAAGTGTAATAAGGAATAATTGTCAGTAAAATATCACAGATGTATTAGTCTCATGAAGCCCAATAAAACAACACATGTAGTAAACCACTGTCCCTCTCAAACCCCCCCCCCCTCTCAAGTTGAAACTGTCCCCATCTGACTTTATAATGCATGGTCTCTTCCCCACGCCCCCTGAGGACAACATTTTTGAAAGTGAATGAACACAAACTTAATTACGTTACATCTTCTCCTGTTACAATGATACTACTGAACAAAACTTTCAATAAAGTCCATTATTAACATTCAAGAACATTGCATAATACAGTTCCAAATATAGCAGTGTCCTGCCACAGGCAGAATATTTTAAGCTGACAATGTGGGTCACCCTTAAAAATTACCTTGCAATAAGGCAACATCAGCTAGTGCCTCCACCCCAAGCTGGAAAATAGACTCCCCCTAATAATGCTCACTCCCTCAGGGAAAGGAGACCTTTACAACTCCCAACTAAACAGAGTTTTCAAAATTCGGCCAACTCCTTAGAAAGCAGGAGCACTGTGACATAGACATGGACAATGGCAATAGCAAGAAAAGTTGAAAGCTTCTATAGAAACAGATATTTATTACAAATAATTAAAAGAGCAGGTACATACCTCTTTTAGAGGTGGGAAACAATAGGAAGAATCTGAAATATCAACAATAGCATGACTAGATTCCAGGCAAAATTAGCGGAACAGCAGAAAATTGAATAAAGAAAATTTGATTTATCATCATTGAATTGATAGCATGTGCACGATCTTACAAATGGAGAGACTATATAACATCTCCATACATAAAGTGATGAGTCCCAATTGCATCAAACTCTTACAGACAGCAATTAAGTTGAATTTGATGGATACACAGTCTAATGTACCACAATTTACTACAACTACTAGCTACATCTACAACCCTAACTCTAAAATTTAGAAACAAAGACTCCAAAATAAGAAAGAAAACATCATTCTTGACATTTACCAAGAACACCCTGAAAGCAGCGATTTTTGGCCAGAAAACGGTCATGTCAATGACAATTCACATCATACTTGCACTTGCTATTAAGTTTCACACCAAAAATTACAACAAAGTAACAAGCTTATGTTGAAGATTTTCAAGCGCACTGTAAACATGATGACTTTGGAAAAAGGAAGTCCCAAACAAGAGGAAAAATTAAATTGCTTAGAGATGAACCATGTCCCTAGCACAACCACAACTGTTATTAAGTTTCACACTAAAAATTACAAAAAAAAACAAGTCACATAATTAGTGGACTCCCGCAAACTTAATTGAGAATCTCTGCCTTAGATACAAGAACAGAATAGC
>JAOBRC010494454.1:0-11617 GCA_027575255.1 Scolionema suvaense | reverse complement strand
AGGGTAGAGGCGGATTTGAGCTAAAATACAGTGGTGCCAATCAGATTTTTTTTTTTTTTACGTTTCAATTTTTCATATTTTTGCCCATCATCGAACACTTTATTTGCTGTTTTTATTGTAAAAGAACGTACCTTTTCCGACAGCAACCTTTATCCCTTTTCTGGTTGGTTTATTTATGGTAAATTATTTGGTTAGAGGAGGAAACTATTTGAGGAGATAAACTTGTTACGAACTTTCAGAAAAGTACAGTAAGACAGCTGGCATTTGTCGCATGTTGAAGGCGTCTGCATTTTAGTCCGTATGATTGACTAGAAAATCCAGATCTTTTGGATGACGCTGAAAATGTATCAGTTTCGGTGGAAAAGTTCAAAGCTGCTGGTTTATTGCATTGATGTTAGTTTTCTAAGGTTCAAAATCCTCAGTATTTAAGACTGAGTTTTCATATTTCTGTGGGTAAAAAACGTCCAAAAGTTCTCATATCTTGGGAACTTCTCAAGTAATTGCACCCATATTTAGCGTGAACGTTTATGATAAAAGAGTATGCCACTAATATGAATGCGGCTTGGTGTTTCAAGATGTCGGCTATCTATTTCCGAAAGTTTAAGTAGGGCAGGGAGGGGTATGGGGGTGGTACATTGTCCCCAGACTAAGAGTTGCCACTAACTGAAGGCTAAAAGATTGTTTGCACGTTGTAATGCCAAAGCCACCTAAAGTGGAACTTCCTTGATAAGAGAGTAGACTGCTCACAAACTGCTTGAGAAACTCAGCTTCTCTCCAGCGAACGTGTGAAGGGCGATGGATCCGGGAGCAGGCTAGTAAGACAGATACTAAAGCATAATGCTGAATTGGTAGAATGTGGGTTACTAAGCCTTACTATTCTTTGCATACGTTGTTAACTTTTCGAAAATTTTCCACCCAAGACATTTCCATTCCTAATCTCTCTCTCCCCCTTTCCCCCCCCCCCCTCCAAACAACAATTTTGCCAGTCAAAATTCGCACTATCTTTTCACAGGAAGTGCTTAACGTTATAAAAAAGCATTATACCTGTATTTTATTTAATTTCGCAGTATCTAAAATTTCGCGAGAATTAAATTTCGTGACTTTTCGTTATTTTTTAGGACTTCTGAAAGATTTTCTAAAACTTCTACTAGTACTTTTTTTAATCAACATGTTGTGTTCCTCGCATAACCAGTGTGTTATTTCATGTTTCAACCCCGCTGAAAAAAAAACTGCTTGTGGTTAAATTCGTGAAATTCAATACACGCAAAAAAAGATTTTCAGAAAAAATTTCGCGAGTCGCGAAATTTAACACGCAGCGAAATTAAATACGCTTCAGGCAGCCAGCTACATTTGGAATTAGTTATTGAATGCTTGTACGTATGGTACACCAAATATTCGAAAAAAGTGCTTACTCCCCATTATTATGTGATCTGGAATTCTTATCCTATCAATTTTATTTCCCAATCATGTTTTCACAGACTCCAATCCACCCCATCTCCCAACTGCTAGTTTCTCATGCAGTTCCCTCCTCCCCAACTATTTCACTCATCTCAATTATTTGGAACTCAAGAGTACTCACTTTCTTGCCTTGATTTTCACTTTGACAATTTTTCTCAGAAGTCACGCCACAGATTCTCACCATCCAAAATAGATGCAACTTTTAGCTTTCAAACTTTTCGACATCTTGATCTTCAAACGTCGAGGAGCACAACATAATATCCATAATATCGAAAAGGATAGAGGAGTTCCAGACGCTTTCACTTTGCTTTTCCGGGTTTGCCTTCCTTCTAAGCTCCCACAAATCACAGCCAAGCAGCACTTCAGATCAACCTGACTGAGTGATGCCGTTTCAGTGTGTGTTTCGTTACCAGACTGCTCCACATGTGTTAGAAATATTTACGGTCATGTTGTTCTTGGTTGTTGCAGAATATGCGTGAAATGGTTCCGAGGCTCTTAAACCTCTGTTCACTACAATGAATCCAGGGGAGGCACTACATGCAGATACCAGACACCAACTTTTCAGATAAACCTCGTTCCCATGCCTTCTTTAGCGCAAATTTGGCATCAAATATCAGTTTAGTCACTACCCTTCTTTGGACATTAATTACAAATAGCATTCTGTATGCAATGAGGTGTTCATTTTTCTAATGCTCGAACGCATCAGAAAGGTGACTCTAAACTGCGATCAAGTCTGTTGTGTGTTCGAAGCAGCGCTAAGTCGTCACTTCGCGGAGCGAAGTGATCTCCCGATAACCGTGCATGGCCCACACGAGGGGAAAGCTGATGCTACAGTGACAGGTCGCAATCCATACGAAGAGGTTCGAGAAAGACCATCAAAATTCATTTCACATGTTACTGCCTTCATGGTGGGTATCAGCGGAGCACACAGGTTGCACCTAGTTCGTGTCTCGCAGTTGCTCATGACTGGTTTCCCATTGGCAAACACCATTATATAGTTGTTATCCTGTCCATGCAACCACTTATATCCCACCATGATCGACAGCAACCCCCAATTTAGGAATAAAGCCATCCCCTCCTCACCGTTTTCCAACAGGATCAGACCGCGATGAAGTGGCCCCGAAGAACGGCTCACTGGAAACAGTCACTGTATTTGTTATCTTCAGGGAGCGAGCTCCCCTCGAGTCCAGTTCTGGCTTTTCATCCTAATTTCGGGGTGTGCAACAAAAAATTTCAAGTCAGTTTCTTACCCATCAATTTCCCTTAATGCAGTCGTCACCCGATCCCACCAGCGCCATGAGGCATCTTTCCAGATCCATTTGGGTCATCAAAAAACTAGCAGGACGAAGTCGACCTTATTAAGGAGAGCCTCAGGCACGTCATGAATAGTTCATGGTCACCAGCTTCTTGAGTAGAATAATTTGCTGCTGAGTCTCCGTATGTATGGATGGCAGGATAATCCGCTTCCCCACACTTCATAGAAGCTCAGCACCTAGGACACACCGCGTGGGCTCTCTGTAAAAGAGGGAACAGGGAATAGGAGATAGGGGACTTCTGTAAAAGAAGGAACAACCAAGTAAGTAATAGGTAAGCTAGTGTTATGCCGTACCGGGAGAAGAGAAAATCACAAAGCAAAGATACTCATGGCGTTGTAAAATCGGCGCAAACCCTCTGAAATTGCTGATGTAAGCAAAAAATGTTTACTTCTTTCAAAATGATATACTCCTGAACTACACATCCTAGGGAGGCCATTGAAGGCTCTTTACAGTCCTTGTCCGGAAAATTATAGACACGAGCTAATTCTCACACAAGCAAAATCAGAGTCACGTGCGGTTGCACGTTCGGAACAAATGTAGCACGTGCTTATCCGACCTCCGATTTTGAATTAAAAAAAACTAGGACCTATTTCCATGCTTGCCCTCCTTGCTGAAGCAGCAAATCTGTAAGAGGCTGGGGTAAATGGCTACGAGAGGATTAGGCAGTGCCAGATAAGTTTTCAACCTTCAACCACTGTTGTCAAACACCACAATCCGGCACAAAGCAAAAAAGATGGCACCTGCAATCAGCAACACAGCATCCAGAATTTGAATTGCTTGTTCATATTGATGATTCAAGCATAATGATAACGTATTTAGGTTACTACATCATCGTATTGATACGATACATTGATCTTCTTTGTCATGTATTGTGGTTGTTGTTTTCAAGGTGAAAATAAGTAAAGCATCTCTATATAGCCAACTATCTTCAAACACAACGTTGTGTTGCTGAACGTCGTAGATGGAAAGGATACTATGTAGTTTGCTGCACACAAGCCAGTTCTTTCAGAAACATGCTACCTGAGGAGCAGCACTATTGTCGACCTTCACAAAAGTCATTTAGTAATTTTCTTCCCTTAACGAATAATCGCTCAATATCTTCTATACTGCATTTTCGAAATTTTCGACGGAACCCTTTTCACTGGCAAATTTCTTCTGAGATTCGAGTAGTTTTTAAATTCTCGTTCATTTAAAATCAAAAACTTGTTTTTTATAAAACGAACACATTGCTGACACGGTCAGAGTCATTAGTAGATACAGTACAGTGGTAGCTCCTTGGATATGTTCAAAATATCTACGTTTTTTGAAAAGAAGCAAGTAATTTAACTCACCTTTAAATATGGTTACGTTTGTGTCGTGTGATCATTCATTTTTGCTTACAATACCTCGATGTTTTGAATTGCCAGAAAATAATTCTCTCAAACATTGAGGACAATGCATTAGCAAAACACTTTATAACAGCGAGGGACCGTGTTGAAATACTCATGTGGATTGTAGAAGTCTTGCGTAACTATAAGTAATAAGCAACCTCCAGAACATAACCATATATTTTCTGGGTATCGATTTCATATGCAATTAATGAAGACCCTCATCCTCAGGATGAAAATGTCCTTGACTCATGCTCAAAGTTTTAACTAATCTAAACTTAATAACGCTTGCAAATTTTATGATTATGAAAGGTGAAGCAGAGGATAGTGACCATCGGGCAGGGTTTGGGTCTAAGTTCTTACTCCTTGTCAGTAAAAGTTAAGAGAAAAAGGAGTCATTTGAGAAAAGAACCATGGCCTACATCCATGATAGCACATACTTAAGTTTGGGCCATAGAAAAAATACGTTTCAAGGGATGGAAAACGAATTTCGTCTATTCTCCAAGTGTAGACAACTTACATGAGAGGAAATAATAAATTAGGTATCAACTTCTCATTGCATTCTTGTTTATGTTTCGCTAATCATGGCAGTGTACACGAATCCGTCCAAAATTTCAGAAATAGGGGAGAAATGTTACAACGTGTACACCCGTATTTGGCCACAATGCAAAAGCTCGACTATTTCAGACTTATAGATTTTAATGACTAGGAATAGGCACTCCCACTAGATGGACACTAAGAACTCATCTATTCCCTTCAGTGCAGGACAAAAAGGCTGTGCTAAACTAGCCCCTCTTGACATTTGTATAGAAGATGCTGATCGTTTCTTCGTAATAAGAAGTTGGTTACCTAATGAATCTTGTGGAGGCCGACAATTCTGGGATTTGGTTTTGGAAAGGTGAAGCAGTTGATGAGGTCTATCTCTAATTGGGAGATTCGTTCATTTCAGCAAAAATATTGATCAATTGCGCCCAAGCTGTCTGATGGTCTGGAGACTGCACGAGCGATTGCACGACAAACACGGGTTTCAGGATGTGAGAAGTTTCGCTCGTCTCAATTTGGCTGCATGTGTGCGATCGCTCGTGTCTGCGGACAAGGACTGATCATTATTAAAACTCCTCTTAAAGGAGTTTCTGAAAAACCAAAATTTATGTGTATAAATCCTGCAGTTTTTATCCAATGACGTCATTAGTAATGCATAAATTAAAAAAGTCGTTTTTTACCATAACGTGACATTGCATAACTCAATTTTTCTCCAATTTGCAGGAACTTTTGCGTTTATGGAAAGAAAGTTATTGGCAAACTTTCATGTCAATTGCTTAAGTAGTTTTAAGGTTAAGACGGTTTTTCGTTTGTAAGGATTTGTATCAGAAAGTAACAAAAACTGAGACCACTGTCTGACAAAAGGCTCATATCTCCAAAACTGCTAACTCTACTGAAGCAAAATTCAGATTCGCCTGAAGTTAATTCAATTAACGTAGCTAAATCAAGGGAGTCTACCTCATGATAAACTGTAGCTAATTCGAGTTCCTGCGCATAGACTTGAATAGTACCTTCTATAAACTAATAGGTCACATGCTAGCATTGAGTCCCTGCAAACGACTTAGAACGTTATTCACGTGAAGTATCTCAGACGAGACACGTGTTAGTCTATCATCTTGAAAGGTGCACATTTATCACGTGCATACACATTTTGAAAACAGCGCAAAGCAGGTCTCATCTGGCATGATTTAAGTGCTCCATAATCTTTCATTCTCTTGACTAATTCATCCATGAATAGAAACCGCTAAAATACAGACAGATTTGACATAGAATAGGGCAAGGTGCAGCAAAAAATGAAGACTTTACAGTAGATACACAATCGTCATCAAGCCTACCATATGTTGAACTCGTCAATGAAGCGCTTGCACATCTGTGCAAGAAACAATCCACGCATCTCAAGCTCCGATGATTTAAGTTGCAACTGCTTCACCAATTCATTCGGAGTCTGGATGTCAAGACATTGCACGAAACGGTTCAGAAGCAAGAAGCAGGTATTCTATTACAAAATTCCTTCTAATGGAAACTTTAACTGGCAACATTGACGTTACTTCTTTACATGTAGGCGAAATTTTTGGTGTGTTTCATTTTGTACGAGAATTTTGTAAACTTTTTGTATTCATCCTTTCGTTTCGTGTAATAATTGAGCTACTAAATAAAAAAAGAAGTCCGGGTTGGATTAATGATTCCAGACCACCTGACCATTACTTATTTCTGTCGCTAAATTGATTTAATTTAACTCTTCTAAAGTGGTGGGGTGGTCGAAAATTTCTGTCCTGAAAAAAGTCCTGAAAATAAGTCCTAAAATCTGTCGAGATATACTATCTGTAAAAATCAAAAATTGTAAGTCCAATATTTTATTACAATTTAGCCTGAAAGCTATTCTGGGTAATCATACGCACTGGAGCAAGGCCCATTTGGATAAGGTTGATATTTCATAGTCTTAGACTTAGTCTCAATTTTTCTTTGTTTCAAAACAGATCATGTCGAATTCCTTCCTCTTGTTTAGTGTAGTTTTGTGATAAGTTTATTAATATTCAGAAATGTATTTAAAAAGCATGATTACAAATACAGATGAAAGAAGTAGCATAACAGATTCTACCAGTCTTATGGGCTCGACAGAAAGATGTAGCCAGGTGAAGGTGTCAATGTATAAACGTTCTCAATTAACTGGATATGGGATATACTTTGGCCGCACTTCTGAATTTGTCTTACACGCACGTTTTTTACACTCAGGATAAACCAATTATTTTTCTATATTCTCTGAAAAGTTATCATACAAAACTCAGCCGTGATTCTCTCAATTCATCTCCCACGGACGCAGTGTGCAATACAACAACCTTTTCCCTCCTTTGAAGATCCATTAAGCAAATGGCACCTCCTCCACATGTCTGCTCAAGTGTTAATACGACAAAGCCTCAATGTGCTATTCATTCAGAGAGAGACATCATTAGCAACACAGCTAGAAGTTGAGTGGGTTAACATAGGAAAAGCACCGTTCTCACCGTTTTACAGTGTTGAAAATTTTCTGCTGATGATACAACATGCCAAAAACGAACAACAAAATATCTGTAAGATTGATTAGGCACCTCCAAAGATGAATGTATACACAAGAAAATGAGCTAATGACCAATTAGTCCATGGACGTATAGTTTGACGTCCATGATTAGTCCAAGTGCATGACCTAAATCCCTTGCCACAGTGCAATGACTGCATGAATGATGGAACTTGAAAATCCGGTTGTATCCTTAAACATCTTTTACGGGTGCCTAATGCTCAGTCCAATCCAAAAGATCTAAATCCAAAAGATCTACCAACTCTGACATTACGAAAGTAAACACACTCGCTCACAGAGCATACTCAGACACTCACATGCACGATCATTGAAAAGGCAGATCAGGAGACATGGATGCGTTTCGGTCTGGTTACGTTCCATGCCATAGTATGTCGTACCTGTTACGGAGTACGAAGTTGGAACGGCAGTCAGCTAGCTAATCCATTGCTTGTAGCGATGAGTCATACAAGAACTTGAGCAAGCACACAAACAAACGAATACAACGAGAAAAAGAGAAATTTAAAAAAGCAACAAAAACACTATAAAAATATGATAAACAGGGGCGGATCCAGCATGTTTTCTGACTGGGGCCAAGTTGCACTATGCAAAAATTTTAAAATTTGCTGAATCTTTACTATCCTTCGACCAGAAGTAGTTTCCAAGGATGCATTAATTATATAAGCTTTAAGCTTATTTTTAAGTAACACAAGCATCGCCAGGCTGAAATTTGGTCAAGGAGTAAGCCCCATAGGTGCCACTCTTAGTCACGTTCTGACAACAAGCTTCTTCTCCAGATGTGCTGGCAAGATACAGAATACCGTGAATTTGAAGGAAGTGATCTGGTTTTGGTCAAAATACAATTTTATATGTTTTTACTTCAGTATTGTAAGTCTTCCGTGTCGACCATACCAGGTAATTCCTTTCGATGTTTTGTTTTCAGTGGTCTCCTCTAAATTGGCACTAGCTGAGCACCATGTCTGTCAATTAGAACAAAATACGATGCAAGACTTAAGTCAAAGTTATAGTATAGTATAAGTGCCTAGAAAAGGTGTTTAGTAAAACACAAGCCATAGTTAATAGAAACTATGACATAGTTTCTATTAACTATGCACAAGCTTATGAGCGTACCGATATTGAAATTTAAAGAAACCTTTAGCATGGCTTAAGTCACTTAGACGCTGAGCTACAAAGAAGCTCTGCTTTTTAACACAGTCATATTTGAATACCACGCACGTAAATTCTTCTGACGTCAAAAACTACTAAGGAAGCTTAGCACAAAGAGCTGTTTAAAGTCAAGAATTTTTTTGGCACTGTTTATTTATTACCCAAAGTAGATGTAGCAACTTTTCCTATATTCCAAAAATATATCCTTCTCTTATGATGAAAGAGAGAGCTTCTTTGCAGAAGTCACTGAGGGCACGAAAAGTTGCGAGATTTTTTTGAACACAATTTTATAGAATTTTTATTATTAGCGTATTCTTGCAGATTATCATGAAAAGAGTTGGCGCAGTTGCAAAAGCTCAAGCTTATAAGCATAATCTCAACCATTAAGAAAGGCTTAAATTTTGAGCGTGATTTAAGCCGAGGAAAATTTACCTAACGTTTACCAAAAAGGTGTATTTATTATTTAAAATTTTGTGCTCCCATTCCCTCTCATGGTGATCTCTCTCTAGAAAGAGCTTTGAGTAATGGATTCATTGCTTTTATTTATAGATCTTCATCGTTCAGTAAAGGGCCAGACTGCCGCCTTCCGATTCTACGACAAGTCAAAATCAAAATTTGAGCTAAAAACTTACAAAAATTTGAAGTTCATTGTTAGATTGACTGAAAAAGTATAAAAGGCAGAAACTTGAAAAAGTATACTGGTACCCATGAAACATACAGCTTGCTTGAAATTACATCTTGTATCCCACAGGTCTTGTATACACAGTTCTTCCCATAATTAAAGTTTGCGAGAACGCAATTAAAAGAAACATTTTTCGAGAGCATCAGTTTTTAAATTGCAGTTAAAAGTAGTTGAATTTTTGATGGAATAGATCCTCCTCATTTACGTTACAAATTTAATTTTAAGAAATCAATCTCAAGCTGAAACATCCTCTGCGCTCGCTCATATCGCTCATCCACTCTGAACTTTCTTTGTACTCCACGGGTATTCAGCTGGGTTTTGTTGTAACGCGTACTTGCTATATGACGTGGCAGTAGTCTCCGGGCCCCTACTTGGCACCCTAACTAATGTGAACACAATCGGTTTCACCCAGTCCAATGATCACCTATTCTCTGTTGTGGGGGCTAATTGAGTGATGATGTAACCTGCGACCACGGAACATCTTGGCAACTGAGCCGCGAATGCTGGCTGCACTGTAACTTCAGAGGATGGTATGAACAGAAACCGTGAAGTTGAAAAGTAAATATGAAGAGTTATACAAACATCAATATAACTGATGCCACTGCAGGATTGGGCTGGTTAAGACTCTCGTAGATCGCATCTATAAGATCAATAGCTTGATTCACAGTGACCTACTAGATCTGAAAGATATTCTTACTAAGTATCAATTTCCAACACAGCTTCTTGGCAAATGTATTAAGCAGTATCTTAACCAGAAGTTTACACCACCTTCTCTTCCTGGTCAACAGGAACTGGTAAAAATTATTCGTATATCAAACTACCCTGCATCAGCAATCTATCTGGTATTACTCAAAGAAAATAAATCGGATCAGAAAGAACTTTTGTAAAGGTATTTCCATCAACTGGTGTTTACATCGTCAAGGATCTCTGGTTATTTTTTATGTACAGATGCCTTACCCGAGGGCCTTCGATCTGGTGTAGTATACAAATTCACTTGTGCTGGTTGTATCACCAGTTTGGGTGTAAGTCATGTATGTGCATTGCAGCTGACTTTCTATGTCTGCCTGTTTTTCTTTTCTTTTCTCTTCTTGTTATCTTAACTATTTGTTCTTTCTCACTACTTATATTACCTATCAACTTTTATTGAATGTTCATTATATATGCTCCTTTCCACTTTATAGCTGTTGTCAATATTTTTATTGTAGCATTTATCTGTACCTTAGCCACTTGTTAGTAATTTGTTAACGCCTTGCAGCTGTAAGTACTGAGTGTTAACCACTTGCAAATGTTGTTGTTTTCACACCTTTACCTAGTAAAGCTTGTTTGCTCACATGCATTGAGCTTATTCTTTGCTGAAGATGGTGTAAGTAGCACTGGATCATGTTCGAGGGTGAAAAATATACCGTAATGACTCGATTAAGCCCCCGTGGGCTTTGTCGGAAATGGATTTGGGGGTGGGAGATTATTCGAGGGGGGGCTTATTCAAAGGGGGGGGCTTATTAAATACCGGTGCATGGAGGCCCTATCTGGTGCTGGATTTTTAGTAATTTTTTGATGATTTAAGTCATAAGTGAACCATTTTTTTGGCATTCTGAATGAAATGAAGGAGCAATGCATGGAAAAGGGCCTGGTCAACGATTTTTTCAATTAAATATCTTAATTTTAGTTGGTTCTGACTGATTTTTGAAAGGATGCAACGACTTTCTTTGGATGACACTTCCTAGGGTGCGGGCTTATTCGAGGTTGGGGGTTTATTTGTCAGAAAATGGTTTTGGGGTCGGGGCTTATTCGAGGTGGGGGGCTTGTTCGAAGGAGGGGGCTTAATCGGGTCTTTACGGTAAGGCGTGTTTTCCGCTTTAGATTCGTGGTGTTTTTACACCATTTGCTTATATCTGATCTGTATAGATTTTACGCATTTGGTTGATAATGGATGATGGTTAGCCGAAACATGTCCTGTTCTGGGGTAAAATGAGTATTTTGTTCTTCTCAAGAGTTTGAAAATATGTACTCAATTAACCCTTTGAGAGCCACTTCACCGCCTAATCCCCTCCCCCCAGCAGTGTCATTAGTCGGTGCTACTTTAGTGGCTGTGAACTGATTTCCCAAATAAATAAACTGACATGAATCGGGAAAGGTGCAAGAATTTATAAGAAGAGCTGTTGAATGAAAAATTTAGTCATTGTTAGAGATGTTACCGACTTCGTATTATCAATGGTGCTCAGGGAAACTACTGAAATTGTGGAACTTTGCAAGCATGATTGAAGTAGAGCAGAATTTTGTTCAGAGACTTCAAGGTTCTTAGATTTTCTATAAATTAGTACTCGGTGGAGGAAGAGTTAATTTCGAATTATAGGTGGCATCTTTAGCAATTGTACGAGTCCAGATGATTATTGGAAAAACTGCGAGTCAGTGAGAATATAAATACTACAATCCTAAACAAAATATTCTGGACAAAAGGCTGTAAAAGCACTTTGCATTGCAAGAGCTTCAAGAAATTTTTTGCAGGTGTTTAGCAACCTCTGTCTACACTCTCAGT
>JAOBRC010494343.1:0-11617 GCA_027575255.1 Scolionema suvaense | reverse complement strand
AGGAAGTTTTAACAAGCTATTTAAAGCGTAACTGGTCTTTTAACTTGACCACACACCCTACACCATCGTGTGGCATAAATAGGGGTAGTGAGTAGCATATGCAAATATTACAGAATAATTATTGGGTATTGTCTGCACAACAGGATAGATATTTGGTCCTTTTTCATTATTCACAAATTTAACATGCAGCTTCAGTTCAAAAGTCCGCTTCACAGTAAAGTATCCAACATTCAATGATCTGCACTAAAAGAAAGTCAATTGTATTTCTGAAAAAAGTGAAAGCTTCACCATCATGTAAGTAAATCAAGACACAAACAGCAGTAACATAGAATATCTTTACTTAAACAAAGCTCTATGTGAACATAGAAGCATGGTTTTCACGCAATGTGTTCATGCCTCCCTACAGCAGGAAGCTGCCGAATGATCCCATCTTCACAAAACCTAGTAACAATTCTCCAATCAATGAACTCAAAAACAGCATCAAACACAAAAGTTTTCGTAGGACATCAGTTCATAACTGGCACTTTTGCACTAAATGTGTAGCAGCAGCATGCAATAATTTTCAATGCATATCCAAAATTTCAGTTACCTCTTCGACACGAATATAACAGAATTAGCCTAATCTAGAGTGCAACAATAACAACATCACTGCAGCAAGAAAATTCACGAACAATATCAGTGACTCTAATCCTCAATATATTTCAATTAACTGCTCTGCAATCTAATGCTTTCTGCTTCCTATAAAACAGATAGTGATGCTTGCCATCGATTACGTTGTTGTCACAGATCTTTGTTTTCTATAAGACAGAAAGTGACACTTGCCACCGATTACGTTGTTGTAACAGATCTTTTTACACATTACCATAATGCAATGAGTTGCGGGATAGCTAGGGACAAATATCTTCATGATGGTACTGAAATTTCCAGCAGAGACTATTTTAATGCTTAACAAGAACACATAACTGCCTCTTAGCTGCGAGATGGCGACTGAGGCAAGGTCGTCACTCATATAGCTTTTCTTATGTGTCCCATGGCCATTCGGCATGAACAAAAGTATGAAAAAAGTACTTTGTGAATTATAGCAACCAACAGAACTCTATTGCCTATAAAACATATAATGAGAAAACTTTTAGATCTTACTTGCTGTCTTCATCAGAACCACTTAGATCATATTTCGACAGATCCACATCGTCATCGTCCTCATCATCTTCCTCATCCTCTTGCTAACAAAACAAACCACAATTCAGTTCTACAACTCCAACCTCCAATGTTGCGTCATATAACATTTTAAATAAGGTTGATCATAACACAGGCCTATTTTGACAGTGCTTATCCTTTTTGGGATGTCCATATTGTGAGGCCCAAATCTGTATTGATCAGTCTCTTAACTTAAGGGTGAAGTCAACATTGAATTAACATACATTCAGCACTTAACTAAGACCCAAAATACATTTTCGATGCTATCTACTAAAAAGATGCGGTCTACTAAAAAGAAACATGAATTTCTGGTATTTTCTTCCATTCTTTCCAGAGCTTTATTCTAAATGCTTGTGGGCATCGAAGGCTATATTATCAGCAGAAAAGGTATTGCTCACATGAACAGACACCGCTGGAGTTGTGATGAACATTGCAACTAGTTAACGGGTGCCATCCAGAGTACCTGAGAATTGCCGAAGCACAACAAAAATTTAATGTCTGCCTGTTTATCACTTCATGCGCTTTTCGCATGAGAGGATCATTAGGAAAGAACGATGTGTTTTGGCTTGATTGGCCGACTTCAGCATGTCACATCCACCCATCCCTTTTGCAGGGTAAAATAGTTTATCAATGACCTTTTCACAATAAAAAAGTTTATATTTGAAGAAAAATTAAAAAAACACGACTAGCATATTGAGCAGCAGAAATCGATGTTGACTAATGTTAGAGGAACAATATTCAGACGGCGAGTATCGCTCTCACCTTTCGAAATGATAGAAGTCGTCTGCCAATGATATAGACAGACATGAAACTACCCAACAACAAGCAAGACGGATAGAACACCTCTGAATTTACATTAAACTGCAAATGCTTCATGAATCTGGTACACAATACATCTGAAAAATAGTTATATTCAATTTGGCACCCCAAGCCATTTTTAATCGATCAACTTTTAACACGTAGCGAGCATATTCAATCAGAAAATTAATGAGATGTCACTAAATTAGGAGAAGCGCATATCAAACTACCGACGCTGCTGAATAATAGAGAGGTTTTTTCAACAGGTAGCCTTCGTACATGACCCTTCATGATTTAGATCAGCATTTAGGGTCTTTGCATAAGAGAATGATTGGCTGTTCAGCAGTTTCCTAATTATTTGCAAATGCATATTCAGCTAACTACATCCACCATCTGTATGATTTTCATGAGCTCCCCCGATCTGTTGACACCGTCAAATAAACCATGCATGTATCAGTGTTCGCATATCGTAATGCCTTGAATAAGCACCCTCTTCAAATAAACGCCCCCTTCAAATAACCGCCCACCCCAGAAGTGAGATTATTGCACATCCACCCCTCTGGTATAAGCACCCACCCTTCAATCTTCAGAAACCGTTGCCTAATTCGAATTTTCGAAAAGATAATAATTGAAAAGTAATTTAGTAAGAAATGTTGAATAAACAAAACACTACAGTTTGTTTTAGCATACATTCTTATTTTTTCCTTTTTCATCATCTGAATATGAGAACTTTTTTCTGTTTTAAACTGCTTGTAAATCTATTTTTTAAATAAGGCCCCCCCCCCTCAAATAAGCAACCCCCTCAAACAAGCGCCCACCTAAGGCATTACGGTAATCAGTTAACACAAGAGCATGGAGAAGTCGTAGGACAGCAAAACAAGTTCTGATGAAAAGACCCAACACAGTCCCTGAAATGTCGGGTCTTGTACGGAGGCTAACAGGATCGGTGATGTACAATTTGAATATACACGTTATCATTGTCTTCGATAGTACAGCTACACAGAAATTTTGATTGGGTCCAAGTTTCAACCTGCCAAAAAGTCATTTTGAGCATGAGGTTGTTTTCTTCCGCAGTAAAGTCCTGGGTGCTTAATCTAGGAGTATATTTATTCCACAGGGAACACAAGACTAGTAATCTATGAAACCAGAAAAAACATTTCAAAAGGAACTCACAGAGGATGCTGCCATTCTGCATGATTCAATATAGATACAAGAGAAATTTAAAAAACATACCTCAGATTTCTCTTTCGCTGGAGAATCTACAACACTCTAAAAAGAAACAAATTCAATTAAAAAACAAAGCATTACTTCACTACAAGTACTATGCTCATGCTTCAAAAAAAATTGTTCAAACAACTTCTGACGCTTCAGAGCCTGGATCTTATCCAGGAAGGCCAGCGAAGTATTCTATGCTTTTTATAGCCTGGTATCCAAGCTTTACTTTCCTTTCACTCGATTCGAACTCACGAGGACAAATATCTTGGTTACAGAACAGCTTCAATGCGCGTGAACAGTGGCAGACGATCTTATTGTTTTGATAGATCTGGTTGGTGCACGGCATTCATACACAGAGGCAGAGCCAGGCATGATATTGCAATTTCAATACATGCACTGTTTATCACATGATTGGCTGTCGAGATCTGATTGGATACTCAATATGTGAGCGCTACTGCCACCAAGCGTTGGTGAGGAGAACTTTTCAGCACTGAGGGACGAGTTGCTGATCGTCGGTGAACAGACGCTTTGTGGCCAAGCTATCCTTTCTACTGACTCTTTCAACAAAAATGCTGACCTAAATATTACACTGATCTGACACTTCCAATGAATGGTTCTGAGAGACTACCTACATGTGGCTACATCCATGCTCCATTTCAGACTTGACAGCTATATTTGTCCAAAATCTAGGTTGAGGGTATAGTTTTTACTCCCCTTAAGCATTGAATATAAAAAGGGCCCAGGCACAAAAGGGTTAAAGCTTGGTAGCAAACTGTCAACGGCAAGAGCAGGAAACCAGCAAAGCATTTAGGAACGCATTGAACGCAAAGCTTATTAAGACTTGAACTTTGATTAGTTAAGTAAAAAACCTCCTGGATATCAGAACTTGACATTCCAGCCGTGACCTTAAATAATTTTTATACGGAGCTCAATACTAAGCCCCATGCATGAAGTTAACTCATCCGAAATATACTACACCTCCTTATCGCATTTGAACCAACTTCACAATGATATAAGTAACCACATATTTGGACAAGAATATTGATTTTGTAGTAACTTGACCAAGTTTCCTAGCAAATACATGACAATCATCTTCCATCAAATTGGAGCAAGACAAAAATCCGACAGTTCAAAATTATAAATCGAGCCTGTGACATGACCTACTTCTTGCAAAATTCGTTACCTTGACCGCTTGAATATGTGTGTCACCTCCTTTCAAGGTCAGAGTTGCTATCAAACAGGCATGAATCAGACCCACAATTTTTAGAAAAGAGCTAACCTAGAAGCATTCACAATATAATCTATTTTCAACGTACCGCAAACAATTCTCTAACTACCAAGATCTTGCAGCAAACAAAACATGTTTAGAATTCACTTAAACGTTTCGGAAGAGAAGGGCCTGTTCAGAACAATTTGATATCATTTAAACTACTAAACGTCGTCCATGTGGAACCACTACACATCTGAGCTAAAAAATACTAATTTCTGAAGTCAGCATTAAAAAATCATTGTGAAATAGAATTTCCTGGCAACTGGAGACCCAGCGGGCCGAAAAACATGCCTGAAATAATAAAATTAGGTATTTAGTACGATTACATAACAAGCACAGAAAAAAGGATAGGTTATCTAATTATACTACCTTAACAACAGGAACAGAGCCTCTGAATTTTTTCTTCTTTCGTCCAAACTAAAAGATTTCCAGAAAAGATCATAAGACAGAGCAATACTTCAGGAAACATAAAAGCATCATTCACCACTTAGACAGGTTTCCTATTCATAAATAACGCAATCCAGGCTTATCCACAGCTAGCTTTCGGGAAGAAGACATAGCATGCAAATAAATTTAGGGGCAATATCAATCATGCAGGTAAGACAGAGCTAATACCACTGCTTGCCACTACCAATAAGTGAAGCACATATGTCTATGGTGAGAATGACCCGAAGCGAAACATGCACTAAAGCTAGTGTCAACCGTCCTAATTTCGCCGATTTTTTAAATCTTGATTCCTTGCGCAGTCACTGTTGCATACTACAGGACTAACACCGTATGGTGTTTAAGATGATTATACCAGCTTTCTAGAACATTAGCGCGTATGTTCAATACTGTGTCAGTACCGAAGCTTGGAATGAAGCACATTTTCCGCCTGAACTGCGCCAGTTTGGGCCAAAGTTCGCAACTGTAATGTTAATTTAAGCAATAATTCCTCCTGAACATTCTAGTGGACTCCTTTGAAAATGATATCCCCATCTTTATAATAGTACACTAGACAAACACACTAAGATTTGAGCAGAGAAGTGTCCTCCAAGTCATTTAACCGTTACTCAAAAAGCTCGTCAGAAATTCGCCTCTCTCGCAGGTCTGCTTCTTGGCCGGTCGAGACAAGGTGCTGGATTACACCACCTAAAGACTCGGGAAACACAGTTATGTGGTTTGAAGGTTGGTAATCACATTTAACATTTAAGTCCACTGAGCGGGCTGCCGTGGCAACTTACAGGGAAAATAGAGTCATCTGGCTATTTGGGATAGTGGCGAACTATGGACAGTTGACGCTAAAAATAATAAACATGATGGAGTAGGCAAAATCTACAACAGAAAAAAATGATTAAATGCAACAAAACATTACAAATACTCTGTGTACCTCGTCGTATTCTCCATCTGAATCATCATTTCGATCCTTATACGTAACACCATCCCTCTCCATAAAACCACCTCCATATCCTGCAAAAAATACGCAGAATTGATGATGTAAACAAAGCGTCCATGCAAATCTTGCATGAAACAATACAGAATGAAAAATACCAAAAAACATACAGCAGTGCTCCCCACACAAAGCCAACGCAAAAATGAATCTCAGCTCTTCTTAGAGCTACAATTATATTCCACTTTCCTGAAGTGACTGGCTGAACATTTAGACCCAGAGTTATTGTTCTCAAGACATTTGACTTTTTGACAGCCTCGATTTAAACCAACGCAGGAAAAACCAGCTTATTTGATATATCAGCGTTGGTATTCCAATGATACCAGCATTATAATACTAGCAAGCATAACATGGTGCTTCCATACCAACACCAGGCAGTTCATCTTTTCTCATTATAATGGCATGTAGGCTGAAGTAGTAGTAAGGAGATAATTCCTTCAAAGTACTGAGCCACATTCAAATTCAAAATCGGTTGGTATATGATATGACATCTACTGTAAGACACAATACCCTTGGAGCAGCAACAAATACAGCAAATACGTGTCACATTGAAAATACTTGCAGAATGTATACATGTTTCAACAATTGATTAAAAGAAACTATGAATCTATCGCACACTGAAGAATTTTATGAGATAAAACCCTTTGTTGCAGACCATTTACGTTCTACAACCCAATTCGTACCAGAACGAATACGCTCGGGAAGTTCTGATGTGTTCGAAACTGGTCGGACCACATTAGTTCTATTTTCTGTGATGCCAGTTTCAGTAGATAGCACATGCGCAACTTGAAATGCGTACATTGAATGGTAGCATGAGAATGAGCAGGGCTAAGACAAGTTAGGAAACCAAATTTAATCAAAGGTATCGTTTTTCGGGAAAAGCTACTACAATCTTGGACAAAAGAAACCAAAATTCCTTCATCCAGCCCACAAGCAAAAGATAAACAGACGAGGGGAAAACTAGTGCCAAGTAAAATCAACCTGTCAGGTTGGCATAGGAGATTTACCAGCGAGAATAATGTTAAAATCTGATCAAGAAAAAGGAAAGTAATGCGCAACAATGCACGAGTTTCTTGAACACTCCACAGTCTACATCACCGCACTGTCCATGATATGAGTGAGGGTGACAGAATATCAGCCAAGAGAACGTTTTTACTGAAACTGAGCAATTTCCACTACAACATGCAAAAACTGTCAAAAGAGGCCTCACAAGTCTTCATTAGAAATTCTTATTTTGCCCCTAAATGTTTTTGAACTTCCACTTTTCAACTAGAATTTTAGTGGTACGAATACAGTCAGGCTACCATCCTCTGAATGAATACGGGCCGACCGTATGTGTTTGATTTGAATATGGTCGGAAAACAAATACAGTCTGCGATACGCCTTAAGGTCTCAATGAATACTGCATTTTTAGTAACTTTCTGGGTGGGAATGGAAATGTTAGACCACGGTAAACAAGATTTAAGACACACGTAGCCTAGAAGACACCCAGTGCAACAAAAACCACCTCATGACAATACACAAAACACATACCATAAATCCTCGATCAAGCGCCAACCTCATTTTAGCACCGCAATTTGTAGGGGACATTGAAATGTACGAAATGATTTATATATAGAAGACAAATAGCAGGCCAATATTTTTCTACTCAAAAAAGATATCATCAATTTCATAGTGATCATGATGTATGCAATTTCCTAGTATCCTTGAACTAATAGTTTTGTTCAGCAGGAGTATTTTCCTGGAACAAGCCATATATTGTTGTCTGCGTCTCTTTCTACGGGGACAACAAGGCTCTGTCTAGAACATCTTGCTTTCACATACAAGCCACCCTCCCATAAATTCTACTCTTGATAAAGTGCCGCATCAGCAAAGTTAAGAGTCGCAAAGAGTTGCAGTGCTTCATCGAGGATTTACAGAAAGCAAAACAAGATCACACCAGTACGCGACTCCTCAACGCCTATCTTAGGAGCATTGCAGAGGTTGCAGGTACCGCGTCGAGCCCAGTTAATATTTCCACACCTAGAATATATGACAACAAACAAAACTTTTTAATAAACAAACATGAAAATCTCATGATGCCAACTCAGTCCACGCACTGCTGCAGTTAGAGCAAATATTACTCTACCATATCAAACGACAGAAATTTGAAAGCAGTACAAAATAGGGCCAATTCTAGAATTTGAGGGCGTCTGAAACTTGGGGAAAAAGATTTGAGTCACGTTTTCCCCAAGACAGTGCTAAATGAGCTTTGTTTTTCTAAAAGGGCACATTTCAGTGGATTTTCAGAAGGGCAGTCATTTTTTGCTGTAGAATAAGGTCTGCCGCACAAAGAGGGAACAATACAAGTTAAAAAAACTGTGTCTCAGAAATTCTTGTTTTTCTCTTATTTGAAGTTTATAAGCTGTCTCATAACATTGCAAAGACCATTACATCCAAATTCCACAAAAACAAAAATTTTTAGTTTGTTGGACACTCATTCTCTCTTTGGGCATATTGCCTCTCTCTTTTACAAGCAGACAATATGCGATTTGTAAAACTTGGGTAAGCTAAAGCAAAATGAATGTACTTTCTATAGAGCATGTGGCTTCATATAACACACCTCAATTTCATAAAGAGCTGAGTTGATGCATAATTCAAAAACTAGCAAGACTTTGTCACATGTTTATGAAAAACCACACACTTGATTATTTTTATTGTATTTAAGCTAAAATGTGAACAGGTTCGCATCAGATATAGGACTGATAGAAGAGAATTATACTATCCTGCAACTAATATTGTATTATTTGTATTACTAATAATTTCTTATCTCTGCACTCGTTGAAACTCTCCAAACACCCATTATCTTCAAGACACCATTTAATGCCAGCAGACTTCTCCTCTGCTTAATATATAACTTTTTATATCTCTCCTAAATGATGAACCAAAGACACAACTGTCATCATCACAAATTTAAATTCATACCTTGATGCAGAGAAGCAAGCGTTAGACAGGAATGAATACTCTCCGCTGTTACAACATAGGGGTAGCAGGCAGATGATTAAGCCAGGAAACTAACCAAGGAATCATTAAAAATTGAACAGCGAAGACCAATATTTGTATTTAACAAGCAGGTAAGCATCAATGAACCTTCCACACGCCAGAACCTGATAACCAAGCCATAAAATGCATCTTAAACTTCCTCTCACAGCCACTGCTTATCATGCCCCCGTTCTTCATATACCAACTGGGTATAAAACCACCGATATGGCCCTCTCTACTCATCAGTACACTTTCTCGTCGACCTTCTCACTCTTCTCCTTCTTTGATTTGCCCTCCACACGACTTGTCACATCCAATTCCTCTTCCTTGACTGACGCACACATGGTTTACATACACAGTGTACATGACGGGGTAAGGCAATTTTGGCAATAAATAGGACCACACAATCTTGGAGGACAGGTGAAGAAAATGGAAGGGTAGTTTCAATGAAAAGCGAAAGTAGTATTCCTGTAAGTTCCTGTAAAATTTCGGGAGTGTGTTTCATTCCCAGCATATTATCGAATTTACAGTCTTTCTTCGCAACTTGATATGATATTCAGTATTGAAAATGCCAAACACAGGGCTGCTAATGGAAACAACAATAGCACCAATAAGTACATAATCTACATCAGAAAACTTATATTATATAATTGTCAAATTCAACAATAGCATACTTGCTACACTGCCAGTCATCAGCACTGAATAAGCCTTTACTTTTTTCAGCAAACTGCTTCCCAATTTCAGTTCCTGCTTTCTTAATTAATGTGGCATTATCCTTGCCTGAAAAGAAAGTGAATATGATGAACGCATGCATCAAATTAGTAATGAACAAATAAATGAATTTCATCCACACAATTTTCCTTTTCATCAATTAATGCAGGGTATTAGACTTGCAAGGTATTAGACTTGCAGGGTCTGACAAATGAAACAGTGTAGGGTGTATGCAAAACATTCCCATTATGCTGTTCAAAACAGAGGAAACGATACCAAATGTTGTCTCCAAAAAATACTTACTTCCTTGCTAATAGTGATACCGTACAACTTTTAAGAACACTGCAGCAAATCATAGAAGTTGGAAGGCACCAATACCCACCATTTCTAATCACTACCTCAAAAAAACTATCTATTTGACAGAGGAAAATCCGCCAGAATCTGACCATCTTCTTATTGGATAAATTGTTATTTATCAAGAATCTGCTCACATTAAAATCCTCTACATCCTAACTACAGTAAACCAGTTAGCAATTTTATCAGTCTCACGAAGACAGAAATTTTGGGCATCATTCATGCTCACAGACAGGTAGAAATGTACCCTGTAATACCAAAAGAAGACAATATCCTGAATTTCCCTTCGCTTTCCGCACTGTTATCAGACAAATGAATTTAGTTTCCCGGTCATTAAAGTAGTTTTAAACATTTGTGTCCCCCATAACCCTACAGAGTACATGAGTACCCAATCGCCTATCCCTACCATCTCTCTTTTTTTAATGCGCAAATTTTTGTGGCAATCAGAAGGGCTTTTTTTTTCTTCAGCTTTCATATCAACTATTTGATCCCTGCCAGCCAAAATCATGTCAGAACTGAAAAGCGCCCAGTCAATGATCATATGTAGCATGCCACTGCAATACAGTACGGACATTTTCAGTCCTGAAATGGTGTTATGAAATGTTCTTTTTTATCTCTATCACATATTGTGGTATGGCACCATTATCACAGAAGATACAGGGGGTGGAGTCCTCCCTCATGCTCCGTACCACTAGGAAAAAGCCTATACTCTGTAGGGTTATTAACCCTAACAGACCCGAGATTTTTTGGGCTTCTCAGATCCGGGGGGACCTAGTAGGCCCCCTTCCATAACATCGGTTGTAGTAAAGTAGCAGCCACGAAACTTCGTAGGAATATAGTCCATGGTGTCTTGCACACTTTACGGGTGGTAAAACATCAGCAAGTGGTCATTAATTATGCTGACGTCATCATATATTAAAGATGCTTGCCTCAGCTAGAAAAATTTCCGAAATTTCAAATTACTTTTGAAAATGGATTTTCAGGCGTCAGGCGTCTAAAACGTTGGGGAAGTTGTAAATAGTGGTAATAACTCAGAACTAAGGGATAAATGTGGGTAAAACACACGATTGTGGCCGATAAATGATGTCATCATATAGTATTCTACCATAATCCAATGAAGAAAAATGCTGACATCATAATAAGCACATTCTAGCAAAAGACAAGATCTGTACAACTATTAAAACGCAACCATTGTAGAAGCCATATTACCTCTCCCACCTTCGATAATTGACAATGCATTGGTTACAGAATGTTTTCTTATTAATAAACAGATGAAAGGAATACACACATACTATATTCGCAAAATAAGATCTTAGGAAGAGATCTGATATAAATTTGGCATCATAGGACAATACACCAAAGGATTAATTAATAAAGCTGGAGCATACTGAAATTTCAAATATTTAGCAAAGAATATATCCAACAAAAAAGAGCAAGAAACACTTCAGGTAATTCATATCCATGAGTTTTTTAGACATATAATGTATATGTACATATTGGCTCTCGTATATGCATCATAAAACTACTCAACTAAAAAACAAATTAAGAACACATACTTACCTTTTCCACATTTGTTACAACGATCTCTGCGGGCGAAATTCACATTTTGGCACCTAGAAATA
>JAOBRC010494232.1:0-11618 GCA_027575255.1 Scolionema suvaense | reverse complement strand
TTGTACTTTACTCTTACGCTGATGATGACGGTAGCTAATAAACCGCCGAAAATTTCGTACAAATAGTGTTTATGTTTAAGTGTTCTCCATAAAAAGAAGTTATTTAATTGATTATTGTCACTCACTTAAGATGTCACTGAAGAAATTTAGTATTAATACTAATTAATTAGTATATCGATCACCCCCGATGAGCAACAAAAGGAATGAAGATATGGACCTGATTTTTGTTTTAGAGTAGTCTCTTCCAGTACACGGACTTAGAATGGGGGCGTTTGTCATAACTGGTTGAGTGGAAGGGAGTCAAATTATGGAAAAACTGAGAATTTCAGGAATCTGTGGGGCTGAAATTTTGAGAATTTGACTTTTTGCATTTAAAAACTTGAATAATTTCAGTTGTACTGAATGAAATCGTCCCAAATTTAGTATTCCAGCTCGTCACCTTTGGGGGATGGATTTATTAAAAACTGCATGTCTCTAGCTGCTCTAGAAAAAATTTTGGTCCTGATTTTAATGTCCATTTTACCATTTTTTTGTAATTTTCAGACCCTTCAGGCCCAAAATTTTCCCTTAACTTGCTCAGATCTGGTTCAAGCTTCCCACACGCAATCCTCCCATCAAGAATTACCCCCCTGTTGTTTAGGTCTGATCAAGTCTTCTTATTAAAAAATGTGATTTTTATGTAATTTTTCATGTTTTTTAAAAATCCAACATTGTGTACAAATGTATCTGTAACTTATTTTTGCGACGTTTTTAGAGGTTCTAACCCCTTTTTGCGAGATTCCCACCTGGAGCTCCTTCCAAAGAAAAGTCACCATTAGACTTTTCAAAAGGACTAGATCAATTTTTCAGCACCCTCCTGGTGGAACCCCAGAAACATTTTTTTCGCCTTCAAAGAACATGCTGAAAAAAACTCTGAACCTTACATTTTGGTACGTTTTGGTTAAGTGCAGCCTTGCGTATAAGCTGTAACTAGACAAAAACTGAACTGTTTTTGATGCAGTTTGTATCTAGGGTGGACTAAAAGTGCCTAAAAACCTCGACTCGTTCCCAGGCCCCCAAATTTGGCCAAATTGTGGGAAGCTTCAACTCTAGCTGCACCAAACAAAAACGTCTCAAATTTGATGTAGGGGTAGTACTAAAAGATATGCAAACGCTGACCAAATTTCAGCTTCTAATATTAAGCCCCTTTCCTCCTGGGGGGGGGGGAGGTAAAGATAATACCACTGAAAAAAACTTGATCTAGAAACCTACGAAGATGAAACTCGTACCAAGACATAGCCTACATTCAATAAAACATTCTGGCATAGTCAAAGTTTTCGAAAAATTAGTCACCTACCGCCAAAATTTAACAAAAAACAAACAAAGCAGCCAATTTCTTTAAAAAGTAATAACTAAGAACCATAATAGCTACGAACCGGAAATTTTGCATAAGGGTTATGATTAACGATTTCCAGCTTCATACCAAATTGCAGCAGGTCTGTACCTTGAACCACCTTCCCTCAAGGAGCAAAATCCCATTTTTTTAAAATTTCAGTTTTTCTTTGATAACTTTGCAAAATTTACTTCAAACGACTTGAAGCTAACGTATGCTACTCTCCTTAAAATAGCACATCCAACGATATATAGTCCCGCCCTCTTTGAATTTTTGCCCCCAAAACTTTAGAAATTAATTTTGAGAGAAAGAAAAACTTTTAGAAGCTGATATATTCAGGACAGCTAGATATTAGTAAAAACAAACCTCAAATCAAATTTCAGATTTTATTGTTAGATATTTTGGCTTCCAGAGAGTTTTTCCTGTTTCGGCACTTTTCGAAAAACTCGACTTCATTTTCAAAGTTTAAAGGCTTAAACAGGGAAACTTTTTGCGGAACAAAGTTGAAATCGCTTCAAAGTTTGTATTAAAAACTTCTCTAAGTGCCATACCACGGATCCCTCTGGAAATAAGTGGTGCACTCGACCTGTGTTTTTGATGCATTTTTGAAAATTAATTTCTTCGGAACCACACAACTTGATAGCTGAAATTTAGTAGACATTTAGGACTAAAACGGTATATACTAAGTTCCTATGAAGTTTGAGCATCGCAGTTTATCTGGTTCGAAAGTTATTAAACGACACAAAAACGACCATTTTTGCCTTTGTGTACTATTTCTAGAATAACCCTTGAGCGAATGCGAGTTTTACCAGAACTTTTTTGAAGTTGCAGAGGACCGATTAATGCACAAAAAAAATTTTCTGGAAGAAACTTTGACCAAATTATAAGCCGAAAGCTGCACGCCCAGAAACACAGCCGAAAAGGTAAGCAAAGGACCCCTGATTCCTTGCAGTCCAAAATTTACATCAGCCAATCACAGCAGAGACCCTTTAAACTGCCACTACAGTAACAATATCAGTTTACCACGACCATTTACCGTCTTTTCTGGCCGTTTTGTCGGTATTTCAAACGTAAACAAAAATCATGTGACGTGTCAATCAGGAAGCACTTGACGCGAAAAGTTGGATCAAGAACAAAAAAAAGAGTTGGATTTTCAAGGAATAACCTGCACCAAGTTCTGCATGGAAGCCCTGCGCCAAAGACCTGCAGAATGTTTCTCCGTTTTTAGGACAATACCAAGCTCTTGTTTTTGATCTGATCTAATAATGTGGCATTGTAGAAGCCTAGACTCTTATGCCAAAATATGGAACATTCCTGATTTTCAAATATTAAAACGTAGCCGTAAATATGCGGATCTTCATGACTACATGTAAAAACACAGGTTAATTTTTTTCTCTCCAGAGGATACAATGCCGGTGGCTGCTCTAGTTTTAACTGCTACAGTCAGACTTTTTCCTGGATCCGCCCCTGATCCTAGATGAGTTTCTCAAGATTTTCACCGAAAACTGATAGAAGAAAAATTGGGCGAGAGTTTTTAGGAGGCTGATTCATCTTTTTGATGGATAGGTGCAACATTACCCATACCCTTGACAGCATAGGGAAAGCGTTTTTGAAGACAGTTGTGAAATGAAATAACAAAAGGTGGTATTATCGCATTAGCAGGGTGCTCAATTGTTTGAAAAGAGATATTTTCTTATTCCTGAGCTTTGTTTGTGTATTACATATCAAATTACTTTGAGAATCTTCTACTCTCAAACAATGGCATCATAAAGGATGGTAAACTAGGTTACAATTGTATTGTGATGTAAAGTGGTAGTTATAGGAACAGAGAATACATTGCCTGGTAAAAATGCACATTTGAAATGCTCAGTTTTATGCGCAATTGACTTTAAACTTGGACACAAGCTAGATATTGTTGACAGGAATATTCTCCGTTATTTTTCAGACAATTGAGAATTGTGATTTCAAATATATTTTTGCATAACTAAGTAGGTGAGAATCGTTACTTAAGCATGAGCGGTACTTTTTGTTGCACTCTCTGAATTCTATTCATTCATTGATAGAAACAAAGTGAGTGGTGAACCAGCGCTTCGTCCAATGAGTAGTTCCAGAGATATTGACATCACAAAACATCAGAAAATCAAATTTCGGTTTCTACGGTGTTTTAAAAATGAGGGTAAAATTACCCCCCATAGAGAACATGGGGCCATCTGGCCCCAAATAAAATAAGGGTCAAAAAGTACAAAAAAGGAGGGTGATCACCTCCTGTTTTTAACTTGTAACTTTGAGGGGCAAGGAAGTGCCTTTCAAAACATATTTAGCAATGTTTCTTATCGCATACATATAGTACATTTGTGGACAGTCTAAAAATAGTTTGTTTGAGTACATGACATGTCATCGCCGAACATCAGATGCCGCGAAAGACTTCATTTTCATAAGGATGTACTTTTGGGAAATCAACGAGACAATCTATATTTAATAAAAAATAACACACACACATATAAACATGCTTTTATCACTAACAATTGTTTTGATACTGATGACATGATCATCAGAGTGGAATAAATAAACAAGGCACCAAGCTACACATACAAAGGGAAATCGCATGTCAATACTAAGAGTAACTACAACATATAAACATAAAAAGATGACAAAAACAATAGGAACATGTTCCCAGAAGTTGGTGTTAAAACAATTAATTTCTTATTCCTACGTTAATCGAAATTAAATTAATTTTTTTTCTAATGCGACAGAGAAAAAAGACAAAATGTTCTGTAGTAGTGGCGGTGTTCAAGGCTGCGCGAGGACTCCACATAACGCAAATTGTGGCATGATAATTTTGTTGCACTGAACACTAGACGGTTAGGCGAAGAATTCATTCCTGAACTCATTATATCATCAGACGCTAGCAGTACTGGTTGTGGATCCTGCATCAAACAGGAAGGGGGAGAACAGGTTTGTTACAAAAACTTTGAAAATTTTGCCAAATGCTATGTAAGCAAGATTCAATTCTACATAAGGACTGGTGCCCAGGTACGCAAGTAGTTAATGGTTTCTGTAGTGATTGGAGCTCAGAGACCAACTTGATTGTGTCCCCCATTGATCACATACCTAAAGTCATCAGAAATTTTTTAAAATGCAGGAAAGGGACTGTGGGAATCTTCGTTGTACAAATTTGGATATCATCAACTTTTTGACCAATGATTGTCAAAAATAATGCACCCTTTCAAAACTTTATCACAGATTACTATACATCTTTAATTATGTAAACAAACCACTTGAATTGGCACACTGTTCAGGATCTTTCGTAGGGTCAGACAAATGCGAAAGTGCAGTGTTATATTTTACAGCTGTGGTGTAAACTAGTGTGAATCTCAATTTTTATTTTTTGTTTCCTTTTCTTTACGTAGTTTCAATAGATGTTATTAGCTCGGATAAAACCCATTAACAGCCAGTTGAAGGAGCTCTCCGAACAAGTGCCAGAGATTGTGGCTTCCTGACGTTCCACTGGGACGATGAAAAGTCGCATCTCTCTAGATAGGTGAAATGGAGAGAGGAGTTTGAGAAAGTTTCTAGTTTACCTGTCAAACCAGAATATGTTGTGTTATACCTAATTTCAATTCTACAGGAAGGTCGTTCCTGTGCTGCACTGAGAGCGACTGGGTTAAGTATTTTCATAAACTGGGAGGTTTTGAAGATCCTTGTGAGGATGATCTTTGTAAATTGGTTTATGAGGGACTAAAAAGGTCAATGCCTAGCCTCCAATTAAAAAACTTCCAATAACATCCAGTCAATTAACACTTATGCATGAAGCTGCAGGACGAAAAATGCATCACTACAAAATTTGAGACCTGTAGTTATGTCTGTAATTTCCTCTGTGGGCTTCCTTAGGATATCTGAGCTTCTGAGCATTTGCCGCAGTGACGTGATCTCATCAACAACTCACACTAAAAAGTAAAACTGATCTGTACAGGGAAGGACAATGGTTACACATTGCAAGAGTTGCTTCTGAGATTTGCCCAGTGGACTGATTGTGAAGATATTTTGAATTAGCAGATATTTCTGATAACTGTGAAAAGTTAATTTTTCAAGGCTTACAAAATACAAAGCATGGCACTGTGCTTTATCCGTTAGACAAACCCATATCTTACACCACAGCCAGGCATGTCATTTTCACAGCCTGGGAGCCATTTGTCGAGAACATTAAAGATTATGAACTTCATAGTATCAGAATAGGGGGTGCTACAGCAGCAGCCAATACCAGATCGGCAATTTAAGACACACGGCAGATGGCAATCTGAACGGATTAAAGATGGATACATTCAAGAAAATGTGGACACATTACTCATTGTCTCTGAAAATTTAGGTCTCTAATCGCTCCTACTCTTAGTGTACAGACTTGAAAACGGCTACTACTATAGAACGTTTTGTCTTCTTTCTCTGTCGAATTGAAAAATTAATCAATTTTGATTGATGAAGGAATTAAACTTAATTGCATTTATTTTTGATTGAGAAAAAAGAATACACAGTGGCTCTGGAAGCCAAGATATAATGCAATAATATCACGAGACAAAGATTAAAACACTGGCGGCAGAATCAATTCACACCAGTGATTCAAGAGCAGCTTGAGCAAAGCAAGTGTGAATTTGGCGCACGTTTTCAATTCCTAGTGCACCTGCGCAGGTGTAGTACGAGGCAGAAGTGCACCTGAGCACGCCAGTTTGATTTGTTATAAAACGTGTATGGGCAAAGTGCACCTGGGCACGCCTATAATGTAATGAGCATTGTATGAGATATCCCACGAAACAAATTCGTACAGAGCATAGTGCATGTAGGTGCACCCATATTCCGTAGAACTGATTGATTAAAGATTACAACACCTGTGTTTTGTTTTGACTTCGCATTGACTGGTGGTGTAGTGCCTGACAATGTCAGATGCATGCGTTGATTCCTAGTAATCCTAGGAGTATAGTGCACCTGGGCACAACCTATAGCTATTGTCTTGTACAGGGAAAGAGTTTTCTCACTTAATGCGGAGCACTGAGCTCCTTTTTGACAATACATAATTCTGTTTGTGGAGACACACAATGAGTCAGAGATAGAATCGGTACGAGCTGATTTTTGAAAAGGGCCAAGGAGGTGGAAATGTTTGATTGTAGTGTGAATTATGTCGATGTTTATTTTGTACGGTTATGCAGATGTTGAAGATGGGTTATGTGGAGTCTTCTCGCAGCCTTGAAAACTGCTACTACTTTCCTGCATTTTAAAAAATGTCTGATGGCTCTTGGTATGAGATAAATGGGGGGCACAATCAAGTTGGTCTCTGAGCTCCAATCACAAGAGAAACCATTAACTCCTTGCGTACCTGGGCACCAGTAGAAATCAATCTCGCTGACATAGCATTTCTGTCATTGGCAAACTGGTCAAATGTAATTGGACCCCAATGGGAATTCAAATAGTTGAATAGCGTTGAACTGATCTGCCAGTCATCGTAACCGATGGCTTTACTGATAAAGTCAGCTAACTGAATTGCTTCTCTTGGTACCCATTCAACTCCAAGCCTTATGTTGGAATTTTTGCAAAAGTCATATGTTTTCAAAGCTAGATTCTGGAGGTATTGTTTATTGCTCCCCTTCTTTACAATAATACTTGCAGCGTAGTTATCTGTTTGCCAGTGAATTTCCTTCCTTGATAAGACTGGGATAAACTCCACAAGAGCATAATGGCTTCTAATTCTCTCCAAGTAGAACTTTTCTCTCTTTCTTGTTCGTCAAAGTTTTTGTAACAAACCAGGTTTCCCCCGTCCTGTTTGATGCAGGCTCCACAACCAGTACTACTAGCGTCTGATGATATAATGAGTTCAGGAATGCATTCTTCACCTAGCCATCTAGTGTTCAGTGCAACAAAATTGTCATGCCAGGATTTCAACTCATCGATAGCACCCTGGTAATCGCTCTTTAACAGATTGAATTTTGAATCCCATGAGAGCCTGCTCTTTATCTTTCCAGTGGCTGCCGCGAGTTTTCGAGCAGACATATGTGGGTTAGACAATACTTGTGTGATCGCTTGTAGCAGAGAATCTGATCGATCTGACTAGATTTGAAGACACATGTCGCAAAAAATTCAGCTCAACCAGGTAAGACATGATGAAGGTTTCATAACAGGCTTATCGTTATTCACTACGAATCCTGTTTGTTTTAATGTTTGTGAGACAAGATGAATGGCTATTTGGGTTTCTTTTAATGATTCTAATGTCCTCATGCCATCACCTAAATAAGTTGCAATTTTTTACTCCATTAGCACACCAATATTTCACAGGAACTCTAAGTATTTTCGTAAATACGAACCGTGCTGTTGATAATCCAAAAGGAAGGCAAGTGAACACAAAATATTGCTTACCATTCGTTGTGTTCCAAGCAAAACCTAAAAACGCCTGATGCGGTTCGAATATATCAACATCGTGGTACCCAGATTTAAGATCAAACTTGAAAAGGTACTTTCAGGCATAAGTGACATAATTTTCAAAACATTTCCAATCATCAAAATTTTAGTTTATCCTTAATTAAGTGTGAGTTTACATATCGCAAGTCTAAAATAAGGCGGTTCTTACCATTCTGTTCTGAGACAGAGAGAGGGCTAACTACTTGTGGGATAGTTGTCACATTTTTGATAACTCTCGCTTTGGCTAGGTCTGAAATTGCTTGGGAAACAAAGTCTTTGTGTTCCCTTGCTCATATGTAATTGTCAAAGATTTGTCTGATCGAGGTGTGAGCAAGAGGGAGTTTGTATCCTTCCGCCATGATATCTAAAATCGGTTTGCTAGCATCTAACTCGTCTTCCCAAAATTGGATAGCTTGTTTAAGTTTTCCTTTTACCAAAGTCAAGACTTTGTCTGTTTCATACTCAAATGATTCAAAAGACAAGGTAGTATACTTATGTGTAATTGGTGCGAATACCTCTTTTCGGACATGCACTTCTCGAATACCCATTTTCGCCACATTGCAGGCATATATCGCAGGGTGTGGGAATTTTTGGTGCAAAAGATTGTGGGAGAGATGGGAGGAATAGAGGAATGTTGGGTGAAAAGATTGTGGAAGAGATGGGTGGAATTGGAGAATGTTGCGTGGAGATAAGAATTGCCGTGTTTGTCTTGTCGCCCAAAATGACTGGCTGGCGTTAGGATTTGGGTGAGTTCTTAAGCTTCTCGTTTTCAGTTTTGCTTTCCTGTCCTCATTTTGTTTTGCCTATGCTCTAGTAGTGGCTTGACAGATCTTTTTCTCATCTCTCCAGCAGGTGACCTGTCTGCTATTCGAATGAGTTTATTTCTTTGTGTCAACTTGTCTGGCAATTTTTCAATGCAACGAAACGATCGCTTTTTAGAACCATCTTTCAGTAAATCGTGTAGATTGTCAAGATCATCCTTAATATCAGTGTTAAATTAATATTAGATTCGGTTAATTTTATATTTAAACATTGGGTCTCTATCCTTTTTAGGTGGTCGCGGGCGTCTTTTCGCACATTTGTGCTTTGATCGAGTCAAACTTTTGGTCGAAATACGACTTCATGAGCTGTAGTGAATCCTCCGGCAAAATGTTGAGGTTTCGGCTTGTGCACTGCAACCAGGATGTGTGCTTTCTTGAACTGCTGGTGTGGACACTTCTTCAGTGTTGTTCTCGTCTTCCATCCTTTAGAAACAAACTGTTTCCCCAATCGAAGCATCATTCTCAGCATTTTGGTGGACGTCCTCAAGCTTGCTTTTGAATCGCTGGTGTGAAGGGATTCTGCGTCCCGGGAACTTTTTTAATCTTTGTCACATGATATTATTACGTCATATCTTGGCTTCCAGAGCCACCGTGTATTCTCTTTTCTCAATCAAAAATAAATGCAAATAAAGCTTTGTGGACGCTTCACAACCGTCCATTAGTTTATGGTGATGCATATGAAGGTGTCCTTTGTTTTATGTTCTTTAATATTGCTGCCATTGTCTAGTATTTCAAAATGATCCCATTTATGTCAGTGTCTGGTGAGCGTAACATGATCTGCCATAGCTGACTGTGTTGAACCAGTTACAGTTGAAAATGCTATTTTTTATATATAATTATATATGCGCACAATCCCAGCAAGAGGCTTAATATACAATTTTAGATTTTTCGGATGCAGGAAAACGATCTTTTATCTGGAACGAGGATTGGATAGATGACGCACTCTTAATAAATACTAATTGAAGATCTACACATTTATATACTCTTTCAACCACGTGTTTCAGGTCGCGTTTGAGTGTGGAGCATCTCAGAGGTAGGGAAGCATAATAAACTAATCTTCGCAAGATTCTCACAAGAACGCTCTTATCAGTGAGTGAGCTATCATCAGCTGTCTGCCAAGTTTCCATTGCAACTTAATGTTTGACATGAAATGTTGTTACTATATCATCTTATTGATTTGTATTGTTACTATGCCTGATATGTTGATTCATGTTATCTTTGTATTCCACCAGTTAGCTGAATAAAGCCTAAGCAAGGTAGAAGTTGGTGTGCTGCCTATTCTCTGGCTGTTACTGTAATTGTGTTGGCTACGACAATTTAGTCAGCTAACGTCCATCCATCATGGAGCGTCTACTGAAATCTCGAGCCTTAGAAACTGACCCTAGCTCTGGCACAGCTGCCCAGGATTTTAAGCACTGGTTGCGCACATTTGAAGTTTTTCTGAATGCAACATCTGCTACTAACCCAGATGCTGACAAGCTTGGCTTGCTCATTAATCATGTATCACGCTCAAATCTATGAGTTTATAGAGGACTGTACTAACTATGATACTGCTGTCAATAACTTGAAAAAGATATATCTGAAAAGCAAAAGTTCGATATTTGCCCGTCACTACCTGTGTTCAACATAGTGATGAATCATTGGAATAGTTCCTTCAGTCACTGCATACTCTTGCAAAGGACTGTGTTCTTAAGCCTGTCAGTGCTGAAATGTATTGAAACGAACTAATCAGAGATGCGTTTATCAATGGTCTTCGGAATCCGTTAATACGTCAGCGACTACTTGAAAAAGAAGAAGATTACTTGAACCTTGATAAAGCATTTGAAATCGCCCGTACTCTGGATCAAGCCCACCTGTATGCCAGTATGTATGACTCTGGTATCAGTACTTCAGAGACAGTTGCAGTTGTTCCTGTAAACACTAATCCAATGCCAGTAACTTCATCTGCTGATGAAAGTGGCCCTGATGTAGTCCAATCAGTTGTAAATGCAGCAAAGGGCCAACGTAGGCACCAATTTTGATGTTTCTTCTGTGGAGGCTCAAAACTAGTCATCCAGTATGTCCTGCCAGAAATGTTAAACGTTTCAACAGCAGTAAGAAAGGTCACTTTCAAAAGTGTGTCAATCTCCTAATTTGCAGTAACTGATGGTATTAATGGTAATAATGCAACGATGCTCTTAGATACTGGTGCATCAGAAAGTTTTATTGATAAGGACTACGCCGCTAGTTTAGGACTATCAGTCTCTGACAAACTGACAAAGATTTCAATGGCATCGACTGTCTTATCTGCAAAGCTTTTCGGATCTGTTTCAGTAAGACTTTCATTGTTCGGCAACCAATACCCCAAAATGTGCCTGGGAGTAATGGATAGTTTATGTCTTGATGTTATTCTTGGACAGGACTTTCTGCAGAAACATAGCGAGATTGTTTTTGATGCTGGTGGAAATATGCCTCCACTTCATGTTAGTAAAGGTAAGGACATAATTATGTTGTGTTGCTGCTGCGAATGTGGAATCGCCTAGACTGTTCTTGAACTTAGATTGCAATTGACGTCCGATTGCTACGAGATCTAGAGTATACAGCTCTGATGATAAAAGATTTATCACGTCTGAAATCGAACAGTTGTTAAGTCAAGGGATACTAGAACCATCGATATCTCCCTGGCGAGCACAGGTACTTGTTTGTAAAGATGACCACCGTAAGCAGCGGATGGTTGTGGATTATTCCCAAACTGTAAATAGATATACACAAACTGATGCTTATCCATTACCTCAAATCGATGAGCAAATTAATATGATATCGAGAGACCTAGTTTATAGCATATTAGATTCGAAGAGTGCCTACTATCAAGTTCCCTTGTGTCCAGATGATCGAGTATATACTGCATTTGAAGCAGATGGTGAGCTTTATCAATACTGCTGTCTGCCGTTTGGAGTTACCAATGGGGTATCAGCATTTCAGAGAATCATAAATAGTTTGATAAG
>JAOBRC010494231.1:0-18718 GCA_027575255.1 Scolionema suvaense | reverse complement strand
GGCAAAAGTAGTAAAAAGTGCATTTTTGATTTTGGCTGAAAAAAGCCTTTTGTGTCAAATATTTTGTGAAGGGTTGTCGCTCCAACATCAAAACCACTCATAAACTGCGCTCTCAATCACATCTCAGCAACCCCAGCGTAGTGACGTCTCGAACACTCGCTTGCGTTTCTGCTACCCTGTTCTGTTACTCTTTTGGTGAGCGAAGGGGAGGTAACAGAGTGCTTGTGACGTCATACAATACCTTGCTCAATGATGGGTAGCGGCAATAGCGGATAACCCAATAGCACTTGTCTTGGTCCCATGTGTCGTACTCGGAGTCGAAGAAACATCGGTGATATATATGGAAACCGATCAGGTACGCATGACCGATAAACGAGTCCCACTGAACAGTGCGATTGACGCTGATTGGCTCCGCTTACAATTGCCATGACGCGCATGCGTGAGAATATTCCTTTTATGGTAACTAAACCTCTTCCCCGCCCTTTTCTAAGGGCGACACATCGCACCAAGGCTCACAACGACAGACGGTAGCTATTGGATTATCTGCTATTGGTAGCGGATAGTGGTTACGTTTGTAATCATATATACAGAATGTTCATTTCATTGAGAAGGGGTCATTTCGAAGCGAAATTTTTCGCTGCAGCGAATGCTTTGCTTCGCCTCGACATTCGCTCAAGAGGAAATTCGGACTTTAGGCAATGGTTTCTTTAATGGAAGAGTGCGGACACAGCTTCTTTAGGGCATAGGCACACGTCAAAGAAATGGGGCAAGAGAGGAATGGAAATAGATGATTAACTAGGAAGGGGGATGGTGTTGTAAACAGGCTCCTTGAGAACTTTGAAGGTTTCTTGTTTGTGCTTGGTGCCTGTCGAAAAGCTATCAAATATTACATAAAATTTTTACACTCGGTTCATGCTTGGAAAGTTTTGCGGAAGTCTGACGGTAGCATCCACACCTGCCGCTCCGCCCCTGGATCCGCCCATGGTCTAGAATGATTTGAATAATCGCACCCTTTCAAGACTTAAAAAAGGCTGACAGCTGCCTGAAGTCGTACATGGGCGTATAAGAAAATTAATTCCTGATAGATTCACAGACAGTATTCTCAACCATCAGAAAAAGGCAAAGCAAGGCACAGCAAAACATAGCGAGTTTCATCTGGGGTTCTGATTTTATCCAAAATTATGGTCAAAATATATTTGCTGGGTTACGCACCACAAACAACATAAAATTGGTCCACAAGTACAAAGCCACAAATCTGGGAGTGACTTATTATATGCTTGAAAAAATCATGTTCTGACAATGTTAGGGTGTCTTCAGGGTAAGGCTGGGCTTTTTTGGGGGCATTGATTGGGATTTCTATATATTTTCAGGAAATTTATAGAGCAAATGACGTAGAACACATTGGAATTATGGCGTCAAAGAAGTAAAAACGCTGCAGAATTCCAGTTAGTAAAAACAGAGGGGACAAAGTATAGCCCGTCTACGTGCTTGAGGGGACTAGCAAACGTCATATTTCGCGCATGTCTACATACATAATTACCACAATTGTAGCATCGAGGTGCAAGTGCACCAGTTATTGGCATTTTCCGTAACCTGTGTATCATGTAAATCTGACATGTTTTCGTATGACAGAAAAATACGGTCAGAGTTACTGTAGTTGTTTAGAAGAAGATTCATACACTTAGAAAGGTCTAAAGATTTTTCATGAGCATTAATTTCATTTTCCATTGGTAAAGCTTACTTTAGAGATGAAAAGAGAATCTGCTAAATGATCAGGCAGGGCTAGAGCTTGCCTTCGCACCATTCACGATTTTGATCTCTCAATCCTTGAGTCTTGTACGAAGGCTAGACTGGAGCAAGAAACTTTCGGCTAGTATACATGATGACAGTAGAAAAGTCTTACATCGATTTTAGTCGCGCATAGCTTTCCAAACCAGCCGACTCAATATCATGTACGCAGATCTCCCGTCCTCCCGAATCCGTTAGACTCTGCCATGAACTCGTTTTGTCGTTGCATCGTGCGATCAGAGAAATTGTTATATATTGGTGGACGGCTTATGGCAATACAAGGAACGGAACGGAATGAGATTTCACGGAATCGTTCGAATGGTATTTCCCGGAATTACACTACAAAGAGCTAAAATATAGTGGAGAAAAAGATTAAGTTACATGGAACTGATTCCCTGCACTAATTCACATTATTTAACCATAACAAACTTCAGAATTTCATTTCTTCATTGCATTATCAGAAGAAAACAAACCTGCAGACGCCCATGATGATTTCTTATTTTGGCAGGGGGTATAATGATGATGCATAATTTCCACAATTTCCAAGATATCAGTTGTACACAGTTATGTTTGCTTTTAAGTGCTACGTTTTTTCCAATTGCGATTTCATCGTTTACGGCGGAGGACGTTGATACTTTGCCGATTGATTTGGACCCGACGACAAGTATATCCACGAAATCTCATTTAACTTCTTGTGGCCTATTGCTCCAGTTCCTGTTTTAAGAAGGTCAGACAATCCAAACCTGCTTATTGTTTAGCAAGAAAGAAAAAAACATTGATTGTTCGTTCATGGCCATTTAAAAACGTGATTGTAATCGGAATCAACGAATCACAAATCAGACAATCGAAAACAACCTCGTTTCCGGCACTAAATAGTTTGACCCGCGCCAAGACTTTGTCCGATTGCACCTGTTCTTGTCGGTCGTACTTTGTACTTTACAGACTGATGAGGACCAAGTATTAAGGTGGTTATACACTAAATTTTGACGAATTTTTGAAATTTCAATTTTACTTCAGTACAATAGCTCAGAAAATACCTGAACACATGCCTTTTACAGTACAGAAATATCTTTTTTTGTTTAGAAGTGGCAGACAATGGAAATTGCAATTATTTGATGAATTTGTTCGATAACTCTCAATAAAATTCCCATCCAAATGGGCCGAATTCAGGCCTTAACAGGTTCACACTCTTCCAAAAAGGCATCCTACGATGCTGAAACAGGCCCTATTAATAGGAATCGGTAAGGAATACCTCATCAGATCATGCCCAAATCTTCCAGCTAGCCGTACCAGCACCTCTTCTATGGACCCTAGGAAATAGTATAAATATCTACGACCGTTCTTATTTTTTAAGCATTTTAGTGATTTTTTTCCGGGGGTGACGTATAACGTTTTATGACATTACTTCTAAATACCATCACTAATTCTACAAATCAAAATAAATACACACTAGGGGTTTACATTGACTTATTCAGCCTTTGATATTGATGATCGCCAAATACTGCGTCAAAAGCTCAGCCTATACGGAGCGAAAAATGCCGAACTATGCTGGATTAACATCAATCTTAGTGAATGGACACAATATCTTGCCTGTGGCAGCAGACCAGTTGTGTCTGAAGTTCCACAGGGCTCTATTCTCGATCCAGTACCTTTTATCATCTACGTAAATGACCTGACAAATGCTGTACCTTTTTCTCAATAATATGATGGTTTCAAATGATATCACCCAGTTCTTTTCCTCGCGTGATATCGCACAGCTCTTCCAAGTCATGAATGAACAAGTTGGTCTAATTTCTGATTGGTTTCATGCAAACAAACTGTCTCTAAGCATCACTAAAACTAATTTGTTTGGACCTGAACCGATCTACGATAGTCTACCATTAATATTACCATACCATCGCTCGCCATTGATGGGAAAGAAGTCATGCGAGTATCAAGTATAACACTTTTAGGTGTTAATTGGAAAGAGCACACTAAGACTATTGAAACTAAAGTGTCCAAAACATTAAAGTGACTTCCAAAGCCAGGAAACATATAAATAATGAAATCATGACAAATCTCCACTATGCGAACATTGCATGGGTCAGTACTCCAAAGTCCACCACAAAGAAATTGCACACTCTTCAGAAGAGGGCAGTTAGAATAGTGTCCTACGCTAGCAGGAAGACTCCTGCAGGTCCTCGGATGGTTGCAAACGGCATCTTGAACGTTAAATACCAATCTATCTCATCTTGCTACTCATGTTCAGGAATCAGAATAATCAGAGTACCTCAAGCTTTTTCGAACTATTTCACGAAAATTAGGCACAAGTATAATAGTAGGTTTTCATGGTGTTCAATCTGCGATACGTCATGGGGGAAAGATCGTACAAAAGTGCTGACTGGGGATCTTTTATCTGGAACCAATTGAAATGTAATGAGGCGAAAGGTCCTAAATCTCTGCCAACATTTAGCACACATAAAGAAATATTATATTGTTTAAAATAAACTGGGACAAGCTGATCTATATTCTTTCTCTTTTACTCGCATCTGAAGGATCTTTAAATTTACATTTTTTCTCAATTCATTCAACAATTGACATTGCTTCATTCGTAGGACTACTACATTAATTCAAATGTCCGAAAATTGTAATGTCCGAAAATTTTCGAGACCTATCAATATCAGATTTTTAACTAGAAACAAAAGCACCACCTCACGACTTGCCATATTTCTACAATTTATCTAGACTCCACGGATTTACAACGTTTGCAAAGGTCAAAAGACGCAAAAAAAGAAAGGCCCCATTGAAAAGAGCAACTTTTTCTCTGTATATGTACCTGCTACTTTAATCAAACGAGTTCCAGCCCTTATTTGGCTATAAAGGACTCGGCAAAATAGTTTTAACTGGAAAAATCGAAGAATCGTACGGCCGTCAGATTATCAAACAAATTGAAAACGGCATTCTCCGTTGATGTGTGTCTCCAACAAAGTATAACAAAACCAATTCACCGCAATTGGTTATTAGCATTGCACGACCATCTTCGAAACATGTCACAAACAATTAAGGATTTGACATAGTTTGTATACTAAATGCTCGTACTATTGAACTCAAGGCAGAGGATCCCTATGCAGACTTGCAATGGGATGCTGTATTCTTCTTTTTTTTACAAAACAGGAGACACAACGTAAACAAGAAGTGATTTCTTTTGTATTTTGGGTCAGACAATATGTTATTTACGGATTTCGGACGCAAATTTACTGAAAACAGTCCGATTGTTCTAAAATAAAAGTCCAAGTTATTTTCGTCCGAAAATTTTCGTAGCTAATGTAGTCAGTGTACTTATTTCTAAAGCTCTATTGTGTTGCTTTTACGCATTAGGTCCACTCGTTGTCTGAATTTGTCTTTTCCTCTGTTTTTGTTGCTGTTTTGTTCAGTTTCTTCTTCCTTGAGTTCTTACTCGAAGAGTAATTGCCGCGTGTATTCGTATTTACCATCGTCTGAGTGTGCATGTACCGTGTCTCACTGAGGTAGGCCCTGTATGGGCCTGGGCTGACTTTCTGAAGTGATAACCCCTAGTGTAACATAAATCATTAAATTTTCTTGAATTTGAAAACTCTTTGTTCATTTAAAACGATTCAGTCAATGGTCCTGCCAAAACCTAGGATCGGCCCACTTGTAATTTTTGTGACCAGGTAGCCTTGAACAGAAGTTTTTTAAGGACATTCTGCCTCATGTGTAATGTGGATAAAATATTTCGAGAAGTGACCTCGCTATGATATATTACGCACTATGGGTAACAACCTTCCGGACCGGATTTTCCCGAAATATTAGCACACACCCGTAGCTTCTAAATTTCTAATGAACATTTTAGAACAAAAACTGGTTTAATGCCAACAGAAAAGCAACTCCCTCCGTTGAGCCCTGCCCACAACTTCTAGAATGGGCCCTGGAGCCCCATTCTACCTGATGCAGAGCAGAGCTTTTTAAATTTTTTCTACCCAACTTAGAATTTCGGAAGGCGAACGTACGGTTAGTTCATGCAAGTGAACATGACGTTATGTCTACAATCGCGGACAAAATATATTGCCGTGTACGTTACATTAATATATTACGTACGTTTTCCCACCACAAGCAAAATGGACTAAAGGAAGTATAGCAACTACCGAAACTATCTGAAAGAGCGCTCCGGCCTAAGTAAGCCCCCCTCTTGATCCCTAATATATTTATGGAGCGGTCCTGCTTAAATTAGCGCCCCCTCAAACCAGGAAAGGGGTACTCATTTGGAAATTTGTAATGTATGATGTGCATAGGCGTTCTCTCAGATAGTTTATGACAATGACGAACAAGAGAAGAATTATCTTCAGTCAGATTCTATTTTTGCTTTTTATAGAAAGGGAGTTTACATACAAGGAACGAGAATGAAGACGGCGATATAGATGTATAGCTTTAGCCAGAGTTCTTTATATTTGTATTTTGTTTTGTCTGGAAAATGTTCACTATTACTAGTACCTGCTTTGCATTTTTTGCAATGACCGCCCGGGCTTGAATGAGCGCTCATGCAGAAAATTACAGTAGTGTCACAGCAAGCGATGAACGAAGGAGTCGGGAATGTTTCTACTTTAACAGAAAGACTCATCAATAAGACATTCTCAAATGAGCTGAACTTTCTCAACATAGACTGTTAAGCAAATGAAGTTCCGAACAGGAAAGCTAACAAAATGCACAACCAACCAGGACAACCAACAACCGGCCTAAGTACGCAAACAAATATCAATGGCCAAAGCACTGAGCATGTTAGACAGTCAAGAATGTAGACTAGCATAGTCCCTTCTAAGTCCAACATATTCACCACGCAGCAACTCTCACCTGATATACAACTGCAGTCTGACTGATAAACCCATTCGATATGCACTCACATGGGTAGCGGAGGAGTTGACCTGTGATAATTTGTGGGCCATTTATGAGTTAGATGCGACTATTTCTAGTCTATCAAGAATGAAGTGTGTTACTCACTTCATACACAAGTCACATATCTGCAAGAAGAAAAAATGCGAGTGAAATGAAGTCCCAGATAGGAGTTTAGATGAAAAGTAATGGAAGGTGAAGTGAGAATAAACAAAGATCAAGCAATAAGACAATCAGAATACCAACTAGGTATCGAGGAAGAGTCTTGGGTGAATAAGCTCTGCGTTGTCACCCTGGCAGAGAACCAGCACTTCCAAGCTCTCACTTCTACAATCTTGACCATACTATATTGGACTTTTCCAGTCGAAAATCGATCAAAATTCTGAAACTCAAAAAAACAAAAAACAAAACAAACGACGCGATCAATCCAGTCCATGAACATGCCAACTAAGAGAGTATCAAACTACAGCATAATTTCATGGAGTAGGCATACTCACAAGCCCCTCCAGACACCAGCAACAAACAACGATAGGCCTGTTCGTAAATCCTTATTGTGAGACAGACACAAAGGTCTATCGACAGAATCTCAAAAGGTGGGTGTGGTCATGAAACAGTGTACCCTGCAAGTTCTTGTCTTCAAAGATGCTCAAAGTTTTAAAATCCGATCCGTCAACTGCGTCAGACACGTCCATGGCTGTTTTGTCCACAGCCTGACAATATTATCAGTCTCTGGCTTGTGGGGCTGGGCAAAGCTTTATATTGTGCAGGTCTCACTATATCTTGTCGCAGATTACCCAAGATTTCCAACCTGTCAGTTTGATTGGTGGCTCAGCTTCCGAACAGAAAATATAGCACATCTACCATCTGTTGAGTGCAAGCAAAACAGGCTGACGAACTTCGTTTGAGCATGACGCCAGAAAAAAGCAATTCTAATGCCAGGGGCATTGAAAGAGGTCATCAATTTGTCACAAAAGAAAACAATTGAGGCATATTTCATGAACGGATTTGACTGCAACTTTGCTTTCCTTTCCAGCAGAGAGACATCTGTGAACGTAAATACTGCTCTTTCACCTTGTCGAATAACATTTTCCGGAGCTTAAAATGAAAACATTCATATCCCATCATGACTAAAGGCTACTAAGTGGTCAGTTTTGCTTGCGTATTTCTCTCGGTATAACAGTCTGAAGACATATCGAAAAAATAAAATTTTAACCAGGGCCTGAATATCTAGCCTAAATAGGCAAATTTCATCCTGTTGACAGTAAGCATAGCCAAGTTCTTCAACTCAGAATCCGACATACTAGTTTGCTTACTATGCACTGTTGGATACTGTACCTCTGTACAACAGAGATTGTTCAGAGCTACGAAACAGCCAATTGATCATTTTCAGAAGCACCATAACCAAATTTCCCCGACAATTCTCTTGCATCAATAAAAAAGTCGCGATTTTCCTGACATTTCTGTGACATGGTAGACACCCTGTTCATAATGTTGTTCGTTAATTTTCTTCTCTGCAAAATAAATAGTCTTCTTTAAAACGAAACAATATTGGCTTTTTATCGTGCAGTCTTATTACACGTATGAAGGGGAGCCTCTATTTATAGAAACAGTTGCCCGCACACACCCAGAAGGAGAGTTCCTCATTCTCGAAACCTGAACGTGAAACTTTTACGGGCCCTTTGCGCCAGAGCATTGGCTATGTTATACCTCCTCCTAAAATTGGCATTTAAATTGTGCAGCGACATAAGAAAAAACAAACAAAATCAGAGCATGTTGTAGATGGCTCCTAATGCAGCTTTTTGACAAAGGGTTACGTTCCAGACGGGGCAATTTGTTCTTTGCATGGGATAACAATTATTGCTATAGTGTATCACCATTTTTAATTAGCTGCTACTTGACTCTCTTTATCAATACTCTTGCCAGCACACTTTACAAGTACTGCATACATGTTTGTTTTATAAGCATAACGTTTATAAGCATATTTAGGCTCGCCTTTAGTCAAATGTTAAGCATATGGCAAGCATGCCTCTCAGCTTCAAGTAATGAAGTACTTCACTTAAAAACTTCATGACTGTAACATTATTATCGCAACAGTGGCTCTTTACAACGAATTTTATGCATTTCTTCCATCCCATACCAGAGGTATATCTGCTTTTTATGGTAACATAAACAAGAAACAGACGATTAGCCAGAAAATGAAAGTTCGGATTCGAACAATAAGCATATATACTAAGCATATTTTGAGTTTTGATTCATCTGAGCCTGATTCTGAAAATCAATATGCTTACAAAAAAAAGCATGTACGCAATGGAGAATTTTTCCCACTGCATCGGTACTGTTTATTTAAAGTTAGAAATCTTTGCCGATTTGCCTGTGAATTTTTTGAGAAACTATTTTGTAGGTAGTCGCTTTCAAATGATTCTCATGAAAAAGCTTTCAATGTTGATTCTATTAGACAAATTTTTACTGCAGAATACACTTTTCTGACAGTCACAAAATATTGCCAATATAAAAAATGATGCCAGAACTTTGCGTACGCATTAATATTGCAACGGAATAACATTAGCATTGGCAAGTGATGATTTCCTCCTAGTGCGGTAAAAACCCTTCTTTGAAAAGAATATATACCATATCTTCCTTGATCATTACATATAACGATGAATGACGGAAATATGGTCGGGATCAAAACGGCGGCTAGCATGGTAGTACAAGAAATCAACGAAAAACGTTTAATAGAATTGCTTAAACTACGAGATGCAGTATTGAACTTCCTCTCCCATTTGCTTCACCCTATTTCGCTTTGGGTGTTGTTTATGGTGGAGTGAATCAAAACTAATTAGTTGGGTAGACTACAAAGAGAGAGAAATATAATTTTTGGTCCAATTGAAGGGCCCGCAGGCAAACTTGACCCCCCTCCCAGTTACGCCAAGTTACAAACCTCACTCAACGCGTCTTATCCCAGAATAGCGATAAATAGGAGATATTGGGAAGGCGACTGGCGAAGATTTACCAGGCAAAACTTCATATCAGGAAATATTAGTCACCCAACCAAAATTCATCACGTCCGTCTGAAAACAAATATACTGTCCACCAGCCCTTGTCATCAGTCCAAAAACGCCATAAGATCGTCCAAGGTTTAGCTAGTTATGATATATTCCCTCTTTTTTTCTGGTTTCAGAGAACTGAATGATCTCACAAGTCTCAAAGGCAAGATTTCAGTCTGCTCTCAACACTCTCTGGCCGCTAACAATAAAACGCTCACGGATCCCGCTCGATTAACTCAGCAACATCGCAGTCTTGCGATTGAATGAATTTGGAAAGCAAGGAAGTACTCCTGCTTCGCATGCTTCTACAAATATATTAACTGATATAGTTTCAAAAACTAAACATTGCACAGAATACAGCTGCAACACTGACAATGAACCCGCAAACATCGCAGAGCGAAACATCGGCTATGCACGGGATAAATAAATTACATACAGATATGTCTTTACAGGTCAAAGTAAGTGTATGCACAAGACATGCAAAAATCGCTAAATCGAACCCGAAGTGCAGTAACACAGAAGGGTAACGAATTCAATCCAAGAGCACTATAGCGGGAAACTCATCGGTAATGCTGCATTGAGGATGAAGGGCCCTCTGCAACTTGACAATGAACAAGCAAAACGGACAAAAAAAAAAATAAATGATAATAAGTACAGAGATTGGCAGCATGTTTCCGAAAATGTGAGTTAAATTTGAACTCTATATATTATAGCATTTGCTTGCATTAGAGACGAGCAATGCCAGTCATTGAGTTTGGACATATCAATATTTTCGGTATCGAACAGTGCAGACTGTTTGATTATTGCAGAATTGATTTTTACGATTTTGAGTAGTCACACAACTAAATTCCGCAAACTCGAACTGTTTTCGGAAATTTTTCCGAATTGAGCATGTATCTAATATCCAGGCACTTTTCAAAAGTGACAATTACCTAATCTTGTAAGAGCCAAGAAGGAATCAAAACCAACTTAGCAAGCTTTGCTGCGACAAGTATATCAAAGGTAATATGTGCAGTGCATAAAAATCTTTTCTGCCACTGAAAAAACAAACATATGTAATGATGTACAATACTGGTGGAGAGCTAAAGATACACGCCCAGTAGTCTAAGAAAAAATTAGAAAATTGGAACCTCACAAAGCAAAACTTCAAAAAAATTTCAACCTCAATTAGATTGAGCTATTGCCTAAGAAAAGTTTTCTTATTAAAAAGCATGTACTTCCTCATAGAGTGGGGTTCTGAAATACCTCCAGAACAGATAGAGTTTTTGGGCAGAAATTTGGTGACGTTTCCGTAAATTTAATATGTTCTTAGGGAAATTGATCGTCTTTCAAAATTTCAACGTTTTCACCCTAAAATTTAGTCCGAATTCGCAGGTGGTAAGGTCATTTTATGTATTTTTTGAGTCATTTCAATATAAAACTGCATAAATAGGAGTGATCTGAAACTACAGTATCATGTAACACTGTCCCCCAGTTTTAACAATGGATTTTAGCAAATTTTCAACCGTCCAAGGACTTCAGTCAATTTTGAAAAATTGCTGTGTTCGGCCGACAATCACTGCTCACGTGTCCCTCTATGCCAAATCGTTCACCGATAAATAGTTAATTTTAGTTCAATTTTAATTTTAAAAAAAAGTTAACGAAAAGTCTCATTTCCATAGTGAAAGTAGTTAAGAGTTTACCAAGGAGGGGGCGTGGGGGGAAGGGGGTCTCCACAGTTGGGGAGTCTGCCAAAGGCTGAATAGAAATATAGGGGTAAAGACTTCATGAGAATATTAATTCAACAATATGCAATTTCTTCGCCAGCAAAACAAACTTCAGAAACTTAAGTGCGAATATCTGGATGTTCCTATGGACCTAAGTCTTCTCCAAGCACGCCAACAACAATGGTCTTTGATGGGTAGGTTTCCTGATCGTGCCACGCACCTTGGTAGCATGCTTGCAGATCACCTCCGTCAGCCTAACGAAAAACAAGAGCAAAGAGTTTCAAGGCACAGAGTAGGTTCCACTTACAAACTAAATCGACATTCATGATATCACAATATTCTAATTAAAGAATTTTAAGCCTTTGATTTACACAGGCGAATGTACAATAGTCTGCAAAATTCAAGAATACAACAAAACAATAGCTATAAACCAGTATAAAAATATCAAAAATCCCATAGAATGTATGAAAATGCCTACAGCTGTTCAAAAATGAGTTAGGAGGGGTAGAAAAGTTGTCTTACGAAGGCGCCAATATTTTCTTAATGAATTTTAACTTTCTATTTGGCCATCTTTTGCAGCTTTCCCGACACTAAGTTCTGCGTAAAATATTAGAAAATTGGTGATAGAGCCGATATTCTCTGCACTAACATGTGGACGTACATACGTTCCACAACCAAATGATATAGAACTGGTTGGTATTGGATACACTCCTCATTCTCAAAAACTATCGCAAAGAAGCCACAGAATAAGTGAACTCCCGCCAACATAATTGAGAATCGTGTCAAATCAAAGAAAAAATAAGACCAAAAGGTTCACACCACAATGACAAAAACTTGCAGAACCATTCCTGAAATATTAAAAGCCTGAAAATATAGCTGTTAGTGACGTGAATTGCCACAGCACCCTGAACAGCATAAACCAAGACACGAGAGATGGCTCAAATGACAACAAGCGGATGAACCGTGTTTGGCTTATTGGAAAACACACCGAAAACAACTATTCTCTGGCGTAAGTTACCACTCGCAAGTCTACAGGATTTTTATCTAAACACGACATATGGTTCATAACATACGCAGAGTTGCCCCTGCGAATCACGACCAAACATGACAAAAATGCAGGAACTGTATATGATGCATTTGGAAAAAACTCTGCACCCAATTTTGGACCAAAACTGCCACCGACGAGTCCAATGAGTTTTTCACTAGACATGGCACATGGTCCATAACTTGCGCAGAGTTGCTATGAAGAATTACACCAAATATGACAAAAAACGGACATAAATTGCCACCAGCGAGCCTAACGAGACTTTCTCCAGGCATGGCACATGGTTCATGACATACGCAGAGTTGCCCGTAAGGGCCAACTCAAAAGTAACAAAAAACAGGCGAACCGTTTTTTGACACATTTCGAAAAAATCCTGAGAATAGCCAATTCCGGACGTAAACTGCCACCCACAAGCCAAGCGAGAGATTTCCCAGATATGATACATAGTCAATAATAAAACTACTATTGCCTTAAAGCTGCTCAAAAACTGCTATTTTGGGGCATAAATCGCCACCTGCAAGGCAAAAGTAAAATACCTTATCGGGCGAAACTTTGTCGGGCGATATTTTCGTAACCGAGCCAAAAATTCGTCACTTTCGCCCGACGAATAATTTGAAAACCCAGAACGCCTCTTTTATGTGCAATATTAACGATGGGCGAAATTCTTCATTGGGCTAAATTTTTCATCAGGCGAAATTTTCGCCACTGAGCCAAAAATTCGTCACTTTCGCACGACAAAGTTTCGCCCGATAAGGTAGTCATTTATTCATACTGAAAATCCACTTTGACAGTGGATTGCGAAAATTTATTTCAAACAAAAAGTATTTAGTTTGTCATTCGCAAAAGTAAATCCCTAATATTTAGCTGTCTGTTTTTTTCTCTTCCGAAAGTTTCTCTCCGTAAAGTACATACAAATAGTCACCTTCATACCGAATTTCAGAAAAAGCCATAGAGTAGTTATCCCATAAAATGCGTTGGGGATGGAAGGACGGATGGAAAACCCTCATTTCATAGGACTCTTTGGCTAAAGTGGGAATCCAACAAGTCACATAATTAGTGGACTCCCGCAAAATTAATTGAGAATCCTTGTGTAAGATCAAAGAAAAACAAGACATAACCCAAAAGATTGACACCACAAATAACAAAGAACCAATAAAGGGTGCTAGAAATATTGTCAAAAAACCCTGAAAATAGCCAATATTGGCATAAATTGCAACCTGCATCCTGAACAACATACTCCGAAGATATAAGGCATGGCTCACGGCATAAAGTAAGCTGACCCTAAGATCTCCCAATTACGGATTTCACCTGCATACCAAATTTCAGACAGATTCATTGAGCGGTTATCCGGGAAAATGTATTGGTGATAGACGGACGGACGGACATACCTCATTTTATAGGACTCTTCCACTAAAACGGGAATTCAATAAGTGGACCATCCTGGCTGCAGGGCTAGAAAATCTGATAACAGGCCAGAATTGATGTTACTCCTTGCAGGAAAATGGTCACATGACACCTTCGTGGTCAGCCCATAACAAAACTGCGTACGCTATCATAAGTCTTGAAATTGGTCATATGCGTGGATTTGTCCAAATATTCAGCCATTTTGGTCATTTTTCGTGTGATTCTTCGTGCCAACTATGTGTAGCTTATGAATCATGTGTCGTGCCTTAGACTTGCGGCTTGTAGGCTACGTCCACATTTTCAAGGTTTCTGCCTAATATTTAAAAATGATTCGTAGATTCGTTCTCTGCTCGTCGCTTCACTATCACTCAGTGCTAGGTTTTACTGAGCCCCCACCCATCTTAATTGTTAGGGATTTCGCCAATATCCGCCCTAACCGTTAGGGCTCTGGAATGGCTCAGTGGTAGCGCGGTCGCCTTGAGCACACAAGGTCGAGGGTTCAAATCCCACCATCTGCAACTGGTAAGTGCGAAATCCCTAAAAGCTAATTCTGTGATTTGTTTTTCTATTGGACATTTCTAAAGTTTTTTTAGATATGTTTCAATTCCGCCGGAATATCGGATGATACTGTATTTTGATGTAAAAAATTCGTAACTTTTCGATACTTGCTCGGAACAGTGCCGATAACTCAAAACGTTTGGTAGGCAATACTTATGTTCAACTGGGAAGCAAATGAGAACAAAATTGTTTTATAATCAGAATCAAGAGGTTAGGTGATGATCAAAGCCAAAAATAAAGAACGACGTTTTTTTACTTTCCACTTATTCATTCGCTATTTTCCACATTAGCACTTGGATCGAGGAAAATAACTCACTTTTGGGTCAGCAATTTAATAGGTCTTATTTTACAATGTTTTGATGAAGTTTCTGACCTCATTAACGACGTTACATCATCCGGCATGACGTCAGGCAGGGCTTAGGGGGTCATTTAGACCAAATTTGACGTTAATTTTTACGGCAAAAATGTAGAGTTGGAGGTCTGTTTTTTTGCTCCTCAAATAGTACCACCATTCAGTGCATCGCATTGAGCATAAAATATTTGGTTGTGCAGTTAGTCACGGCTTAGGGTGAATAAAGACAAACAAATAGGGCATAAATGGCGATTCCATGATTTTTGGCGGTTGGTTGTGTGCCGATATTTCTACAAATAATACTTGGAAAACAATGCAAGTTTTACAGATCATGGAAATTTCTTGTCCTCTACACTGTTAAGAGTCAGAAGCTCCAGTATAGAGGGATGAAAACTCTGGTCTGGTAAATATTTTATGCTGAATACGATGCACTGAATGGTGGTACTATTTGAGTATTTCTAAGGAGCAAAAAAACAGACCTCCAACTCAACATTTTTGCCTTTATAATATGCTAACATTAAGAGAGAATAAAGTCACCTGTAGCCATGAAGCAAATGATGACATGTGGTCGGATCCTCTATGATATGCAGTGCGGCCTTGAAGGTATTGCACCGTTGTAAATGGCAAATAACCAGGCGTCATCTCTCCAGCACCCTAGAAAGGAAACCGAACGTAAATGCAATCGTAATAATTTTTAACGACAAACTTACTGTCCGCCACACTATCAGCACAAAACGAAAAGAGTAGATATTCATTAAGAAAGATTGTATTATAGTAATCTAAGGTTCCGGGCGCACAGATCTTGGAATATCACTAATCATAATTTGTCGAAGATTGAGTGTGGGAAGATTCAAATACCTCCAAAATTTTCTGACTAGGCTCGATTAATGGGAGCGCAAAACGATCTAGCGCACAAAGGTAGTATCAGTCTTGGTTCTGCATCCCATTGTAGCCATGATCTTGTCGTCCCTAGTCATGCACTAGTGCTGCATGTGAGCTACACTTCGGCTCTCTTTGATCGCAGCCCCAAAAAAGTTTTGTTTCTTGACTAGGGTAAAAAGTCGGGCGCACACACCGAATGTTGACTAGCAGCCAATGTTTTGTTTTTAGAACAAAGCCAACCGTGGGAAATCAAAGTTGGATTAGCGTAGTCACAATTTATATCTCTGTGCGCCCGGCACCTAACTCGCTATGCACAGAAACAGCTATCAATATTCGGTGACAAGTTGACGGAAGACATTAGCCATTACTGCAATGATGAGCTCCTGTACATCTGATGAGTTAAATATTAGGCTCGTCTACCTTAGACAAGATAAACAGACAAGCGATGCATAAATAGCTCATCATTCTCTAGTTCTTCAGTGTAGAAGCGGAGACCAGATGAGCTGATGTAAAAGCATTTTCCAGCCTCATCACTACCAGCCAACAGCTGGCAACTGCATTTAGTTCATTTGGACAAAACAAACTGGCCCTGCACCTATCGCAGGTTCAAACTAGATCCTCTGGTGATCGTGTCCATGACTAATGAGCAAAGTGCAACGAGCCAAATACTTGGTTCGTCTTAATTTAAGTCATCCGTTCAGCTTAATAGTGAGGAAATGGCTAATATCACTTGGCGGAACAAAATTACTCAAGCAGGTACTGACAACATCTCATGCTAAAAAATACTATTATTTTACACGGCTTCAGGTGAGGATAACAGGGATCCGAACTACTAAGTTTAACGTTAATTGCAGTAAACAACCAATTACCTCCAATAAGATAATAGCCATTTCCACGCTGTCGAGCTAAAATGGCGAGCTAAATTTAGACGAGCCAAATATTTAGCTCGTTGTTTTAGCTTAACAATGCAAATATGGATACTGGACGAGCTAAACAGAAGGGGTGACGTGTGGAGGGAGTTTAGCTCGTCCAATTTACCTCATCAAAAGCGATGGGCCAAGTGCATTTGGCTAGTCGTGATCAAATCAGACTGAGGCTGAAAAGTGCGATTACATTTATCCTGTCAGGTTTCCGTTTCTACACTACACGAGCTACAATCTCGGACAAAATATTTGGCCACATTACCAGAATACTTGTGCATTGACATTAAACTGACTATCTTGCCTTTCTGACTCCGCTCCCCCTCTGAACGATGATACTTTCATGGCTGCACACAGTCGGCAAGCCAGAAAGATATCTTTACTTTACTGTTTCCAGGGGAGGGGGGAAATAATTAGACTTTGCTTGATTTCGATCCTCCAAGTGCCAATATATTTTGTCCGAGATTGTAGATAGTGACGAGCTATACGTGGCTCATTTGCTTAGCTACACTGTCGAGCCAATTAAGGCACACAAGTCAAATATCTAGCTCGTCGTTTTAGCTCGCCAGTGAGGAAACAGCTAGCATTGAAGATTCTCACAAGATGAATGGTCACCTATATTCTTGCCAAGGTACAATGCTTCTGTCCTCGCTGATAGCTTGCTACACCTAACACACTTAAGAATCTTTCAGAAAGTCCTAGTGCAAGTCAGGTTTTCAAAAGAAAATTTTCTTTTTGATAGACAGTAAGACAGTGAGAAAACAATTAGCTCACATCACAAACAGTCTTATCCTTTACTTCAAGGTCGTTATCTGTTCTAATCTGTGTCTCCGTGTAGCTAAATGATGACGACGACAGCTGGGCGACCCAATTCTAAAAGATAAGAACAAGACAAGATTCATTTATTAATACCAACCTATAAACAGTGTCAGTCAGCTGTATATTGCCGGTTTGCCGACTAAAAGGTAAGGATCAATTAAACTGCAAACACAGACAAGCCCTTGTCCCAACTAAAATCTATGGCAGCCCTGAGAACTGATAATTGGCAGGCATGATAAGCAACATCTTTAGAAGCACCACCAGGCTGAACATCCAAGCAGACACTATAAGCAACATCCCTGAGTCTTGAGATTCTGTCGTCAAGTTTAAGATTCTCATACATCATTTTTCGAAGTGTGTTACACAGGAAATCAGTTCCTTGACCGAGCAAACATCAAATATAAGCAATAAACAAGACTTAAAAGGTATAGCAAAGTTTCATAACGAAGCTTCGCGAAATACAGAAAAAAGGCTTCTCGAATAAGCGATACCTACCTTAAGGGAACTTTTTTTGGCGAGAACTAATTTTGACGAACGGTCGATTCAAGAATTTTTTTTAATTTTGGCGAGAACTAATTTTGGCGAACCAGGAATTTTTTAATTTTGGCGAGAACTTATTTTGGCGAATGACCAAAAAAAGTAATTTTGGCAAGAACTAATTTTGGCAAATTGAAGCAAGTCATAGAATAAGTAGCTGTTTAAAGTTCTTTTTACTTCCAGCAAAGAAGAGAAGAAATGAAGAAAATCCACGTAAAAGTGGAGGAGAAATGATTACTATTGACTCTGACTGATTGATATTATATATTTCATTAGTTTTATGAAAACACTAGATTTATAGTGCTGAGAAAAGAATTGAAAAAGTGAAATCAACTTCAAAAATGGCAATTTTCTTACTTTCTTTCGGGCGGAACTAATTTTGACGAAACACTGATTTTTTTAATTTTGGCGCGAACTAATTTTGGCGAATCAACGATTTTTTTAATATTGGCGAGAACTTAATTTGGCGAATGACCTCAAAAATTAATTTTGGTTGGAACTAAATTTGGCGAATTTCGAGTTCGCTCGCCAATTTCGCCAAAATTAGTTCTTGCCAAAAAAAGTTCCCTTAAGGTAAACAACATCCTAGACTGAGAAACGAAAAATACTAAGTTAATGGGAAAAATCAACTGTTTGTACAAGAAAATACTGTCCGCAGTGTCCAGAGGCAAATTTCTCTACTTTGGTTCATTTCTACGCTTAACCCTATTTATGCTGGGGGGGGGGCGGATTCCGCCAGGTTTGCATATTAACCGACGCAGAATTTTTTTGGCTACGCA
>JAOBRC010494120.1:0-11619 GCA_027575255.1 Scolionema suvaense | reverse complement strand
ACTAGCTTGTCAGCTTCACTAATGTATGCTTCTGGTATTATCTGAACTTACTTGCTGCTTCAAACATGCCTGTCTGTTGAAACCTAACCCCTGTTTCATACGATGGGTCGCGCTAGCACTCCTGATTGCTACCTCAGTTTGACAGTGGTGCGGCATCAAATTCGTGTTTGATTTATACGATAATATTGCGTTTCCTTTGAGATTGAGTGTCACTCACCCCTTAACGACTCATCGGGAGTGCTTGCATAAAACACTGCCAGGGCATAAAATAAGTACTTCCAATCATCCAAGCTGAAGAGTACATGCTACAACTACAGGGATTTTATGCTCCTTGAAAAACAATGTTTCAAGTTTTTGAAGAATTTTCTGCACATATGGAATTTATTACATTTGAACGTACATCTGCAAGAAAATTAATTAGATTGTAGATTTGTGGTCTGCTCATCGCTTCACTATGACTCAGTGCTAGATTTTACTGAGCCCCTACCTGTCTTAGCCTTTAGGGATTTCGTGCTTACCAGTAGTAGACGGTGGGATTCAAACCCTCGACCTTGTGTGCACAAGGTGACCGCACTACCACTCCGCCATTCCAGAGCCCTAAAGGTTAGGGCGGATATTGGCTGGTCATTCCTCGGTCATTCCTCGGAGTGTAGCTACTCTGTGGTAGCCATGGGTGAATGGCGTCCTCGATACTGTGTCGTGGCTCCTTATCCATCTGGTTGAATCGCTGCAGTGGTTGACATCTTCACCCTGCAGTGGTTGACATCGTTGAATTTTAGGGCTCTGGAATGGCTCAGTGGTAGCGCGGTCGCCTTGTGCACACAAGGTCGAGGGTTTGAATCCCGCCATCTGCTTCTGGTAAACGTGAAATCCCCAAAGGCTGAGACGGGTAGGGGCTCAGTGAAATCTAGCACTGAGTGATGGTGAACTGAAGAGCAGAGCACGAATCTACAATTCGAGAAGACCTTCACTTCATCAACCCCGAAAATTAATTGGCTTTCATGTAAAAGAAGGTAATATCAAAATGTATCATTGCGTGCCTTGACTACAACGTACCTTCACTAAATGTATGATACATTTTGCGTCTGCTACTTACTCCCTGAAAACACTGTGGTTCTAATGCTTTATTCATACCTTTCATGAGCTGGAAGTTGATGTGGAATGAAATGTTTCGCTGGTGTGACTAAAGTTATCAGAAGCAGCATATTCATGTTAGCATCGACTTTACTTTGTAAGTTAACTCAAGCTGCTAGGAATTATAATGTTTATGCTGTTATAATAAACATTGCTTGTTTGTGAATGAGTTTGCTGTACAACCTTTGTTTCTTTCACCAGAGGGTCAAATGTCTTTGAATTGTATTTCTTGCATGGAATGAGAGTTAATTTGGTGGACTTGTATTTACGATTTGTAAATCTTTTGGTGAATGTTGGACTTTGTTGATGCATTTGTATTACATTGTTTGGTTTTCATTGGGTTACGAATAAAATAAGATATTCTGTATGTCTCATTTATCTGTACATTTAAGTTCGAGTTTGGATATATTACTAACTTGGTGTAGTTTTGTTGTAAATTTTCCCCAGTTACTTTATATACATTCTTGCTTTGTGCTTGTCTGAAAGCAGTCACCAATATATCTATTGATATAATCATTATTGTAAAAATGCCTTAGGACGCAAGTGGCATAGACTCAACATTCGTTTAATTGATCCATGCTGACTGGCAATTTGTATGTTATTTCTCTGAAGGCATATCCTTTTAGTTAGATAGTGGGCATTTCTCAAGCAATGTTGACTTCACAGATTTCTATTGGTTGAGATATTACAGCAGTCACAGCAATACAGCAGTCACAAATGATATTCCGCTCATCAATAGAATACAAGGAATGATGAACTTTGGTTTTTATGTGAGGTGAAAAGCTTCAACGGTTGTCCTAAAATCTTGCTTCAAAGTTTGAATACTTTATGCGCTTTTCAGTTCTTGATTCACATTAAGCTATGACATCACTTATGACCATCACTAGAGATGCTGTTGGCCGTAGTGACCAACCAGTTGAAAGAATTCTGGAGATGGGGAATTGAACATATCCATGGTCTGACGGAAGCAATGTAATCGAACGTGTTTACCTGTCCGTAGATCATCAGTTACAATTCAATCACAAATATTCTCTAATTTCATTGGTCATAACCCATGCCATGCATACTTACTGTGCCAAAGAAAGATGGTGGGAACTTTGCAACTTTGAAGGCCTGTATCTCGTGAACCAGAACAGCTTTTCATGTGAAATGAAGACCAAAGTTCCTGAATTTAAAAGGACTTCTGTTATTTCATTTTTGGCCGTTATATTGCTTTAAAAATTCTAGGTGTCACCTCTTGATATGTATGCCATTCTTGTGACGTGTCACACCGTAGGTGTTACAAGTCATAACTTAATGTTCATGTGTCATTGTTTCCGAGCCTTAAGCTAGCTTCCATGAGCAACATTTTTACTGTTTGGGTAATTAACTAAAATTGCAGTATATACAATGTCTTATAACACATACATACCTTGTAAGTATCGGTTATGTCCGAATGGCCTGTTCCAGCCCTCCTTCCTTACCAAATGTTCTGAGGTAGTTCATTTGTGCTTCCCAGTCATGCTATTAAACTACATAGGAAACCTGTAACATTTTGTCTGTCTTCTTGCATGCATTATGTAAGTTGTAAAGCGTGCTTATTGCATTTGAAGAATATAAATAGGATCTGTGTTGGCTGGGTTGAAAAGCTGGAGTATTTAGAATATTTTTAGCATCAAATTTGTACCAGATTGATTTCCACACATACCCTTTATAAAGTTCAAGGGCTCTCTATAATGGTATGTTTCAAGCCCACACATTTAACATAATTGGTATGGTTGATAGTTTTTTGGTTTCCTATTTTTTGGTGTATCTGACTTACAGGAAAGAGAGTCTTATTGTGAACACTCCCAAACATCTGGATTTAGTTTAGCTGTTCTGTAGTATTCAACGTATGCTGCGTAGGATATGTTGCCCAGTCCTTGCAACTGCTATTTTCATCATGTCATCATCATGTTGTGATGCCTTCATTATGACTGACACAACAAGTTTTTATTGAGGCATGCAGTTAAATCCTAGTATGTGATTTAAGCTGATGAGTATTTGAGCTGATGAATATGCGTATCATTGGGTTTGGTGCATCATGCTTACATAATTTAACCGATGACTGATTTTCATTGCTTTAAGAGGTCTCAAGATCTCATGTCGTTATTTAAGTTGCTGTACCGAACGCTTCGCCTGGAATGAAATTCTATATGAGAAGCACAAAAAGTTGTCTCATCTTTGAAACAATAGGCTTTAGTTAATACCCCATCGCTGGTTTCCCTCTTGGCAGGGTTTCCTGGAATGGGAAGTGCATTGGGTGGGCCCTATGGTTCAAAACGTGGCCTGAGCTCCCCCATGAAATGGCCTGTCCCCACCCATCATGTGCCCCCTTGATTTTCCCAAATTTTCTCATTTTTAGCGCTACTTTTTTGTATTTACCAGATTTTGTCTGCAGTCTGTAGATGTTTATTGAATTAAATCGTTTAAATTTGCTTAAATTATCATGTTTTCCTGTGGTTTTTGCATTCGTAACACATTTACACTAAAAAATACCCTCCACCCTCCCCTTCAAGGAGGCACCGCCCCTGCCATATGTTTATGGTCTATGGGAAACCCTGCGTGGGGATGACTAACATATGTAGGCTTAAGTCAATAAACAATTATATTGTTTATTGAGGAGTGGAGAATTTCTGTTTCTGATATTCTGTGGTGGTTTCATGCCTGCTGCTTCTGTAAATGAAATTGGTGGTCCATTGTAGTTGCAATAGTTTCGCCTGGTGAATATTTTTAATGTCTCGTAGTTTTTATTTAGTTGAAGTTCATAGATTCCTGCCTGCTTCCATTTCATGGTGACAATGGCAGGAAAGAGCAAGGTATGTTATTCCTATTCTTGTTGTATTGTATTTGACTTTTATGCTGCTAGTGATAGAATGTGTTTGTCTTAAAGGACAGCAAACAATCAGGCAATCAAACTTGAGTACCTCTTTTAGAAGTACCCTTTTGCTGCCCTCGCTGAGCTTTCATATTGGACAATAAAAGAGTGGGAAACACTTTGATCTGCAGGAGTCTTACAGAGTTGTACAGCAGGGCATTCCCCTGTAGCACCCTAGAGGTCAAGGCTATTGGGCCTTCCCTATCTGGATTCCTGCTGTAATACGCTTTGGAGGACAAGCAGCCCTCAGAATTAGGATTCTTCACCGGAAGTCTTTTTTTGCTGCCATGGAAACGAAATGCGACGGCATATTTTTCATTATGACGGCAAAAACCAAAGCTTGCTTGGATACCAACAAAGTGTTTTTGACAACTAACAAACCAGCATAAGCATTGAACAACCCATAGCTAGCTATCTAAAATGAAAACCTCACCAGCTGATTGCCATGTCGTTAGTCTCCTACACCCATCTCTCGAAACATAGAAAGCTGCCTAATTTTATTGCAATAAATATCTTTCAACTGATGTAACTTTTGTATTATCTTCTTTGTGTGTCTAATGCTCCCAGTCTTATTTTAGGAATCCCAGCAAAATTATCGCATCAGGCACATGCGTGAGACTTCTTCTTCACTTCTTCTTCAGAGTTCTTGTGTTATAGGTTCGGAGACATGAAGCCGACATGATGAATAAACAGAACCAAAGTAGACATGGTTTAACAAAGTAGACATTCGCCTCATGCAATTTTGTTGGCAGCTCTTTCGGGGTACCCTTAGTGTCATTGTCTACTGCGCACGTGTGCCCATCGTGAGCAACCAGGTGGGAAGCCAGTATAATTACTGACATGCGCAACAAGCAAATCAAAGACCTAGTACAAGGTTGATTCTGCTCAAAGAAGAATGAACAGATAATATGACCACAAATGAGGCACTGCGGCGCTGCCATCATCGTATTGTCCAGCACTGTCTTTAAGAATTAGATTGCTTTATAGTATAGCCAAAGCCAGGGTTCGAAATGTTATCTTCAGTTGTGAAATATAGCGAGTCAATCAGTCATTTCAGATCAGGCATTTGCAAAAAGAATTTTCGCAGTAAGAAATTGATTGAAAGGTATGTTTTCGCGTGTTTGGGGAAAATTGTACTGCCAGCAATTTTTGCCGCCATAAATTATTTTCTCGACGGCATTTACCACGACAAAGCTGAATTCCATCGTAAATTCCAAGGGCTGGAAAAGCGCTATTTTTTCCCAGAAGATTAAAATCAGAATAACAGTGCATGCAACCCTCTAAAACGTGTCATGTAAAGAGTGTATTGTATATTGAAACCTCATAAATGCAATCAGTATATATTCTTTCTTTCTGACTGAAAAATATTTGAACCAAGGTCGAGTTCGTTATATCTCATGATTGGGAGCTCTAGTGAAATATAGGGGTTGTACTGCATGTGATAAGCTATCAGAAGTTTAGGGGAATTACATCTGTGTTCTTTAGTTAATAGCTTCTACAACAATAACAAAAGTTTATGTATCTCAGTAAAGCCCAGTTGAAATTTGTTTGGTTTCCTTTCGTTTCAGTGTCGGTGTTTAAAAATATTGGTGTGCATTTATCTTTGTTTGAAAAAAACATTTCGCCAAATTTCATGAATACACTCTTTCCAGGTTAGTGACGAGATTCAAATGACACACGAAGACCAGAAGATGATCAATTCATTTGCCAACAAGAATTCAAAGCATAATGAATTGAAAACATCTGTTGACAGAAAGAAGGTTTGTTGTGATCTTGCTAAACACGCAGTCTAAATATTTTTCGATGTTTGGCATGTTGCCTGGCATGTTCAAAATCTTTCAAAGCATAAGGTTGTAGAGCTGCTCTCAGCTGTGGTAATGCGTTGCTCTTTTCTGGTGTTGCTTAAAAATAGTTGACTGCTTCTGTTTATGTATAATACATTAAATGCAAAAAATTTTGAGCAAAAAAAATCTGAAAATATTAGCATCGTAAAATTATCGTTGTCCGAAAATTTTACCGTCTGAAATATTCCATAGCCCATGGTGCTAATGGCAAATCTCAAACAATAGTTCCAGAACAATTCATCTTTTCAATTATCATTATTGTTTTCGTCAACGTTATTATTGTCCTTAAAAAAAATATCAATGGAATCATCGTTGAGTTGTCGCACGTCCTTGTCCAATTTGTCTGCTGTACTCTCTGGATCGTAGTAACTCTGATATATCAAGTACTGCTTATGCGTTGGAATTTATGTCACCAATGCGTTTTCCCGGATAACCTTTTTTCCAAATATGCCAAAAATTGTTCATCTGATTTCTGTCATTTTCGGTCTGATTCTTCTGAACAACTCTGAGTATGCCATGAACTATGTCATGTTGCAGAAAAATCTTGTTTGGCTTGCAGGTGGCAATTTATATCCAACATTGGTCAGAAACAGTTCCTCAGATTTTCCATTTTTGATGTGATTCTTTGGCAGGGTGCAACAAATACGAGTCCGTGTGTTGGTACGAATGCGTCAACCTAATTTTGTGTCCTAAGCGAATGCAGCAAATTTCAAATGGGCGTTTGCTGACGAATGCCTGGCATTTTCCAATGACGTTCGCTTTTCTTTTGCACTGATGTCTGCTATCTATTTGGACTGGCAAGCCTGCTATAGAACAGGCAAATACTGGATGCCTGGACAGATGTCTTCATTGCCTGGTTGAACCAATAAAACATAGATAGCTTTGCTGCGTTGCTGAATTTAATAGACTATTCTGAAGTAAATGACATGCATTTGTCAAGCACAGACCGCTACAGTAAGTATCTAGGACAGATCAACGCAGACCTTACTTCTTTGTGAAAGGAGAGCCATTGTACATGTGCGCCTCTAGATGGTCCTAAATAATTAGAGGTGAATATTTTGGGTGCTCCTTTTCCAACTGCACTCCTTTTTAGAACATAATATATATTTACACACTAGAGCTATAAAATATTCCATCTTGAACAAAATCTGACCTGGTCAAGAAGCGAAAACATCAGATTATTTCTATGTCTGCCCTTTTTCATTAATGCCATCAAATACCAGGAACTAAATTGTGTTGTGGAATAGCACAACACTACTGTGCAGGAAAGTGTCATTATTCCTGGAAATTTGCATTTGTTGACCAATCAGATCACCAGAAGCTGCAGAATCTAAATGGAGGTTCTAGCTCCGGCAGTCACCAGCAAGACAGCAGCAGGTTAGATATCTCTATCTTTATCTGGTGGTTGATAATGGCAGACATGCAGTACAATTTTACAGTTTAACGCCAAAGTATTTTAACTTATAAGCTATTAAAATGGCAAATGCACACATCTGCCCAATATGCCTGGTTCTCATTGGGGCTTAGCTTGACTAGTTGATAAGGCTTGGCTTGGCTATGGTAAGGCAGTTTCCATTGCAGATGAGCGTTGTCATTTGCTCTTTGATTGATTGCTTCTTAGCTTTAAATTTGGTTTACCACGTGGGCATTCTCTGAAATAGTGGAAGTCCAGCTGTGAAGCATGAATTGACGATTAGTATAGTTCATTCCAAGACAGTATGTGTGGTTTAAGTGGGTTAATTGTGCCAGAGTACTTAAAATAACTATCAAAGTCGACAACCCTGGTCGTTAAAAAATGAAACATTTTTCATTCTGGTTGATAAGCCTTGCCGCTAGTTCTCAATCAAAAGTAGCCAATGAATCCAGTGCCCTCTGCGTTGCAAGGCTATCTACCTTAAGAGCCCAAGCCAAGGCAAGGCTTACGCCGTGATGGGAATCAGACTATTGTAGTACAGTTAAGGTACTTAGCTAGCGTTAGTAGATTCCCATTGACAAGTACTTAATGCATTGCCTGAAGTGACAGGAAAATTATTCTGATTAAGTAATTTAATGATTATGAAGCCATCAAAGAAGTGCCTAAAATGGGTGGAACAGGTCATTCCAAAATTTCTCAAGTCAATTCATTGGATGCACCCCACGAGTGAGGGAACCTCGTTTTATTCATGTGGAGGCTTGGCAGAGCACGCATATGTGGTTAAAAGGAGTTAGGCAAAAAGATGAGAATTGTGAAGAACTCCTAAAATATTCAAGGAGTTCGTCAAAGGGCAACCTGAAAAATTTATTTCTTGTACTCTGATCGGGGCAAATCTGTGTACGTTATGAACCATGTTTCTATGTCTCTGGAAAATCTTGTTTGTCTTACGCGCGGCAATTTAGGTCCAAAAGTGGCAATTTTCGTTTATGTTTTCCCAATATGTTGTGAGCGGTTCATTGGTTTATTGCTGTTTTGATGTGATTTGTCGAGGCACCTTTTGATATGTAATAATCTATACACCATGTCTGATGAAAATCTCTTTGGCTTGTGGGTAGTAATTTTTGTCTAGAAGTGGCTATTTGTAGGGTTTTTCCAAAATGTTTCCAGAACGCTTCATCAGTTTTGGCACCTGTCATATCAAGCTTACAACTCCTGTCGTATTTTTTGTCTTTGATTTAAGATTTTCAATAAGGTTGCAAGAGTGTACTAATTCTGTGATTTATTTCGTCAGGGATTTGATAAATCGCCTGCACTTTGCTAAATTTCTTCTGTAGTATACTTCTATAAGAAATACAGTCAAATTCGTAGAAATGTCCGAAATTCGTCCGAAAATATTTTGTGCGAACTTTTTTTGCATTTAAGGCAGGAGACTGTCTTTTCTGCTACAGTTGTTCACTTTATTTGGAGAAACTTTTGTGAGAGAAACTTTCGTGTGGTCGAAAATTCGCGAAATTTTTTGGATAAATGTTCGCGAATCAGTAAATGTAAAAAAATTTGCGAGATAAACTTTTGCGCTTGGACGTTTCTAAACATTTTCGCGAGATAAACTTTTGTGAATAGGCTGAAATATGCAAAAGTTTCTCTCGCAAAAATTTCTCAGAATAAAGTAGTACAGGCAAGATTATTAACCCTATTCCAAACGGGGGTTGGGAGGGGGGTTGATTCCGCCCCCTCCTCGGGTTTTCAGAAAATGTCTCAAAGCGGCAAAAGCCTACAACTTGCTTTTTTAAGGCTTTTAGTTATAGGAGTTTACACATATCCTGGCCACATTTGGTGCAATTTGGTTCACCCCTTCGCGAGATATCAGCCTTTTGTCACGTGACATGCAACTAATTTTCTGCATTTTCAACACATAAACTCCATAAAAAAGGCTGAAAATGAAGAAGTTTGGGGACTTTAAAGGAAGGGTAAGGTCAAAAATGAAATTTTAGCAGTGGATAGAGCACACCAAAACATGACATATAGTTTTTATTTCATGGCAAAAGCTTGTGCAGTGTTGGAGATGTCGAGCTCCAAAGTTCAGTAGCTACCATCTTGCCTTTAATTATGCATGACGTCACTTGTGTACCACTCAAATTATCCAAACTTGGTACCCAAAGTACTCAATCTTGAATTGCTTTAGATTATTTGTTCTTTCATTTTGTCATAAAACTGGATAATATGTCAAAGATATGTTTGAGAAAATATGCAACTTAAATATAGCTAAATGCGCTACTAAGGGAAATGGTAATGCTTAGCAATGGTATACCGATGACATCATCAAGATCAAGATAGTAGCTACTAAGCTTTGAGGCTCGGTATCTCCAAAACTTCTTTAGATTTGGCCATGAAGTAACTGCCAAGTTTCATGTTTTGATGTGCTCTATCACCTAGGTAGGTAGGTACTAAAATTTCGTATTTGACGTTACCCTTCCTGAAGCCTATTTTTGGCTATTTAGTGCCCGTTGGAATCTTACACCAACAAAATCGAAAAAATTAAAAGTTAGGATAATTTATTATGCAAATTTTTGAAATTTGGCATAATTAGGCATCCACTATTAATTATGATGACATCAGTGAATAATTAATGAGGCTGCATAAATTATGATGACGTCAAATTCTTCATTACATGTTGGTCTATCACCATACCAAGTTTGATGGTCATAGCTATAGCTAATTCGAAAAGACTAGCCCCCCCCCCCGCCCCCCATATGTACAAAAGCCAAAATGTCCCCATGCGGAATAGGGTTAAGACTATTATTGACTATATGGAAATTCCATGCAGAAGTCTATCAAGGTAAATTCAAATGGGTTCAAGATTTTGTGGAGAACCATCAACCAAATTGTTCAGTTTTACCATTTTTTTCTGATTTCTCTTATGTTATACGAGGAGGTAGAGTTCTGTTTTCTAATAATGAGTGCTTGCATTGGTTTTACTACCTCTCATGAATCTGATGATTTTTCGAATCTAGGCTGAAAAATAAGTAAAGCGATAGAGAGCTCTGGGTTTTGGTGTACCTGACCATTAATTGTAAAAATATCACAAAATATGGCTCTTTGCTGTATTTTCCGCATGTGTGTTGATGGCAGAGAAAGACAATGTCAAATTGAATATGGTCAAAATTACCCCCGAATTGTAAAACCTATTTTGAACTCGTCGGGTCCGTCTGTTCTGCCTGTCCGTCTGTTGATCTCTCTGTTTGCCACCTACAATTTCCTTTTGTCGATCTCTCTATTCACCTTCAACAATTTTCTTGAACAGCCGCTTCACAGATGTTTCTGAAATTTTTCATGAAGGCCAAGATCAATATTTGACGCAATGCTATAGAGCCGGACTTTCGGACTTTTTGTTTGGATTTCATGTGGCTATTTATGCCCCAAAATGGCGGTTTTGAGGGTTTTTCACAATACTTCAAGATCCAATCATTGCTTTTTTAGTTTTTAGTGTGAAATTGTAGTTATGTTATGAGTCATGGTAATATCTGCAAAAACTCTCGTTCGGCTTGCAGATGGCAATTAACTCTGAAAATTGGCAGTTTTTAATTTTATTATAATTTTTGATGGGAATCTTCGAGATTGTGTGAACCCCCTTACACCCCTTTACAAAAGGGGGAGGGATGGACCTTACGAAAAATTGATGTGTTTTTTATCATAAGACAATTGCAGGATCTGGCAAATTTTAAAAAGGGAGGGGATGCCAAGAAGGGACATTGGACCTCTCTGTACACTGTTTGAGGATACACTGCTAATGTAATGAACTATGTATCATATGTATCTGAAGAAATGGGATTGTTGTTGCAGTTCAAAATTTTCATCCGGAGTTTTCAAAGCATGTAAAGAACGGTTTGTCAGTGGACTCCTGCTTTAGCGGAAGAGTCCTATAAAATGATGCCTGTGCATCTGAATGTCTTTCCGTCCTTCCGTCCGTCCGTCCATCACCAACGCATTTTCCCAGATAACCGCTGATTAATTATTCTGAAATTTGATGTTAAGGTGGCAATCCATAATTGACGAAAAGTGATGGAGCCGGAACTTTGAAAAACATAGCGTCCTCCCCCCCCCTTTCTGCTGGGGGGGGGGCTAAAAATTTTTCAAATTTTGGGAATGGGGGAGGTAGGAAAAATTTTGATTTTTAGGGGGGTTGCCTGGAAAGGGCAAGGTAAGATTTTCCAGGGGGGTTGAAAGATTTTGGAAATTGAGTTCAGCCCAGTGTGTATAACTTCGCAACATGTATCCCTTCATGTGTGCAGTATTAACATACTGGCTGGTAATTTTGTGGTTGAGGAACCTCA
>JAOBRC010494009.1:0-11620 GCA_027575255.1 Scolionema suvaense | reverse complement strand
AAGAAGTTTAAAAACTGCGGCGCTTAATCGAGGGCGGCGCTTATTCGAGGGCGGCGCTTAATCGAGGATTTACGGTAGTTGGGTAGCCCCTACAAGAAGCTCCAAATTTTTTGTAGCCCATGGCTACCGGGCTACCCTTAACCCTATTTCGTATGGGCACATTTTGGTCTTTGTACATATGGTCTATGTACACTGGGCACCCCCAGTATTTCCGGATTGGCTATAGGTATGACCACCAAACTTAGTATGGCCATAGACCAACATGTAATGAACAATTTGACCCCATCGTAATTTATGCAGTCTCAATAATTATTCAGTGATGTCATCATAATTAGTAGTAGATGCCTAATTATGCAAAATTTTAAAAATGTGCATAATTAGTTATTTTAATGCGATTTTGCTAGCGTTACATTGCACTGGGCCCTAAATGACTGAAAATAGACTTAAAGTTCCCAAACTTGTTCGTTTTCAGCTATTTTATGGAGTTTATGCATTAAAAATGCAGAAAATTAGTCACATGTCACGTGACAAAAGGCAGATATCTCGGGAACAGGTGAAGCAAATTGCACCAAATATGGCCTGGATATGCGTAAACTCCTATAACTAAAAGCCTAGAAAAAGCAAGTTGCAGGCTTTTGCGGTTTTGGAGATATTTTCTGAAAACCCGAGGGGGGCAGAATCACCCCCCCTATACAGAACAGGGTTAAGTTACACCACTGATGTATGATAGTCATGGCCCATGCAGTTAAAAAAAATTCAAATCAGATTCAATCAACTCATATTTTTGACTACATTCCTACCCCACAATCTCGCTGTCACACCTTTAACCAGCCCCGTTTTTCACATTTCGGATGTCATATATTGGCAGTGAGAAACAACATTAGGCAATTTTCATGAAGCATACTTGTCGAATCGCCTTTACAGAAGTCTTTAGTAACAGGCTCTAAGAAGATATGCTATTATACCTTGACAGTCACTAAACAAGGGATCTATAGCCCCTTTCCTCATTTGTTTTCTATTTTGCTTAACCTATAGAACTCTTATTAACAGGGCCAAAGAACATGGGGATTCAAAAACGATATTCAGCCAAAAAATATATAGGCGCCGGGCACCTTTATGCAGTCCAATTTTCTCAACTGGAAAATGCGCAAATTTTGAATATACGGATATAGGCACAGGCATCTTCATGCGATAGCAGGGTAATTGTGCACACAAAAAACTATAGTGAAGATCTATTAATCCTCCTAATCCTTATTTGTCTAAAACACATCAGAAACAAAAAGAAATGCTTCTGGCAGTTTGTGGGATAATAAATTTTACTGCTACACTGGTTTCAGCATAGTTTTGATTACTATATAGCTGATCAGGCAAAACCTTGTGCGTGGAAATTTTTGTCTGGCCAAAATTTTATCAACTTCACCAAATTTTGCCATGGAAAATGTTAACAAACTGGAGTGAAATTATTCAATGGGCAAAATTGTTCGTCAGACGAAACTTTGATGACCTAGCCAAAAATTCGCCACTTGTGCCCAACAATGTACTTTAATCCAGTTCCTGTTTCAACTAACTATAATGGAAAGCGTGTTTTATTACAAAAGTAGTTTTGATCCGTTTTACCTTTTTACAATAACTAAATGACAAATCATAGTTAGAAAGTTACCTATGGCAGTAAATGGACCATCATGCATGCAAAACAAACTACAAGTAAGAAACTTAAGAGATAAATGCGTTATTCGATTATGTACCCAACAAGCAAATGAATGTTATTACTCTCCTCCGTAGCACAAAACAGTGGTGAATTTACGCTATCATCGTTAAACACTGTATAAAGGTCAGGGACACATTAAAAGGCACAAATCTTATACTTAGCTTACTGTCCTTCATAAAAGGGGGTTTGCTTAGAATCTCTAAAGTTAATAAGCTAATAGTGACCCACACGTCTGTATTTCTAATCATGAAATGTCAAGGAAGGGGAGTGCTATCGTCTCATATCAAAATCCGCTTGATGTTGCAAGTCTTTTTGCTTCTGGCATTACAGCCAGTATACAGAGAAGAAAACAATTATTTAACCAAGGCTGATAATGCATAGCAAGACAACATGCATAGATCAATATATGGTAGCATCAAGAATAGAGATAGAAGACACAGCAATGAGTCATGCATATTTCATTCTGGATGGTGAATCAAATTTTAAGTTGGTATACATCTATTCAGTAAATCTCTAATATATAAATCAATTCAGAAATCCTTTCTACTGGCAATTTAATATTACATTAATTAAAAAGTGAATAATTCCAGGAGACTCAATTCACAAGAAAAAACTATCGATGCATATCCATTCAGTCATCCAGCAAATACCCATCAACCAAAAATAAAGCAATATGCCGGTCTGTAGTCGTTTTTGATCTGGTAATAGACCGTTCAAAAACACGACTGTAGCTTTTTATTTCATGAAAAAATCTGCTGTAGTTCCAGAGATATCTGCTTCCAAAGCCATGGAGAATTTTAGCATGCTACCATTTTGCTCCTGAAAGGTAATTATGCATGACACATGCAGGGTTTTGTTCACGATTCTGCGAGTGCTGGGCGAACTTCATGCCCAAACTGCGCTGTTTTGAACAGGGGCCTGGAGGAGTTCTAAGCCTTTTCGTGAGGTTTGAGGCAATGCCCGGGAAGTCTTAAATCATCAAGTTTATTTCAGGCTGAAAAAAAGCTTGAAATTGAACCTGCCTAGCATCACCTCAACCACTGCCATGCTTCCGAATAAGTCAGCAAAATTATGTCAGGCTAATTCAGAAGGACCTAAAACCATTTTTGAAATTGCAAGCAAAACAAGGAACCAATGTAATTCTGCATTCTTCTTTTTGAATCATAAGAACCAGAGTTCATGTGAGAAAAAAGAGAAAACATATCCTGATCGTATTCAGTACTTTGAGGTGCATCCATGTATCTTTATTAGGCAGGTAATAAGAGACATACACAGTGCCACATGGAAATTATGTTCAGTCAGATTTGAGCCCAAGATCCCAGCGAGCTATGTATGTTGGAACTGTGATTGAATAAAAGAACCTGAATAGCTTCGTGAGTGCTGGGCGATTGGGGCTGAGTGCTGGGCGGTACCACCCATCGCAGGGTACCACCTATCGCAGGCCACCGTGAGCAGAACCATGCACATGGCCAGACCAAGTATAATTATCTCAACTTCCATGCTAAATTGATTTTTATTGAACACATACTTGCAAATATAAATTTTGTTTCACTCAAAGAAAGGCGCAATACGTTGCTCAAAATTTCTACACGAATACCACAAATATTCAGTAAGTAAGGAATGTCATGTTCCTTAGAGACTGTCCTATATGATGTCATTGATGAGCCTAACTGAGAATCAGAGAAACAGCGAAGAATATCAAACTTTGAAGTGACATTGCCGAAGAACCATCTAAGATCTAAAGATCTACAAACAGGGAGGATATCTTTTTAGAGCGGTATATTGCTTTAATAGAAATACTTATAATAAAAAATCGAAATAGATACAATCCAGAAATAACAATCCAAAAAAATATATATGCCACATAATCATCATAATGAATGCTCTGGCTAGCATAAGTGATCAAGAAGAACATTAGAACAGGTTCTAAGAACATAAATAAGTTATACATGAACTAATCTTTCTTAACCCTTTGTCGCTAACGCTATAAACTAGGGTACGAACGGTAAAGGGGTGGGGGTGGGGTAAGGGGTGGCGCACCCCCCCATCGGAAATCATACTTCCCTTACAAATGTAAGGATAATGTTTGGTAAACACCAAAAAGGGTCTACTACAAGGTTGCATGCCAATTTTGGTCTAATATGGGTGTCCGGTTGTCTGTATAGGGGGCCGGAAAGGGTGACCAGACACTATCATACTGTAGATGCAAGGTATAAGGGCTCTCTGCCCGGGCGCTCATTTAATTTTCTACCTTTCAGAGAGGGCGCTCATTTGAGGGGGGCGCTCATTCAGGCCGGGGCGCTCATTACAACAAATGGAAAATGGGCACTAGTACTGAACATTTTCCAGACAAAACAAAATGCAAAAGTAAAGAACTCTGGCAACAGCTCTATGTCTATAACCTCTTGTTCATTCTCTTTCCGTTTTAGTAAACTCCCTGACTATAAAAAGCACTAAAAGAATATCTTACCGAAGATAATTTTTCTGTTGCTCTTCATTGCTAATAAGTATCTGAATGAGCTCCTATGCACATCATACAATACAAATTTCCAAATGAGTGTCCCTTTCCTGGTTTGAGGGGACGCTAATTTAAGCCGGGGTGCTTATTAAATTTCTCAGCTGTCAAGAGGGGCGCTCATTTGAGGGGGGCACTCATTTAAGCTGGGGCGCTCTTTCAGATAATTACGGTACACATGAAACTCGGGAGGTACATAGAGAATACAAAGTTTATTATGAATTCCAAATTTTGGGGCAAAAGAAGGAAGTCAAATGTATTCTACAGACCGGTCTGTAAATTAAAAAATAGAGTATTTTGGGTGGGTCTGTAAAATAATCCATGTTATTTGAAACATCACCAAACCTGGCAGACACATTGAGGCTATAAGGAACAATGTTCCAGCCAAGTCAGAAGATGATCGGTGCTTACAACAGATGATATCGCCGAAAAACCTCTCAGCCAATCAGACTGCTCAAAAGCGCCCCTCAGACATGAGCCCATATTTCCAGCACCAAAAATGGTAGGATAGTGATTTTTGCACTGAAAGGTGCCCTAAACTATTTTAGTAACATAAAAATCAGTGCATCTGTGCCGTGTGCGCCTTTTGGCGCGTTAGAAAAATTCACCGACAGGGGGGTGTACACCCCTTTAACTACGAAGGGTTAAGAGGGGGGCAGGGATAGGCGAATGGAGTTTTAGAAAAATATCCAAAAGGGGGTAGGAAATTTTTCGTAAAAAGAGGGGATGACCAAAGGGGGGCAGGGAATACAGACGTATGTTAGATCTAAGACATTTGTAAGTGTTTTCACAAACATGCTTCTAAAATTACTTTATGACAGTATAGTCTCTCTTGAAACAGAAGACACCTCTACGCACAATGGAAAATGTGAACTTTTCAGGTGTATATAAAAAAATTAAGGGGCAGGGTCCCAAAAATAGGGGGCTCGGCAGATATCCAATTTTCAGGGGGGTGGCTTCTCTTAGTCAGGGGGGATAGCCAAAATTAGGGGTGGGGGTTGATACCCTGTTCCACACTATGATCAAACCGGATACCTACAACATCAAACTGGATTTTAAAGCACAATATCAAGCTATCGACAGCAAATCACTCACCACTTCCCAGACAACTTAGTAAAAATACTGCGTAATCTATGGGAGTACGACTAACAAAAAGATTCAGTGTTCTATTGGGAATACCACACAGGTTCACATTGAGGGCTCCATATGGATGCATGCCCATAACTTATGCAAGTGCACTTCTGTGATCAAACTATTCCAAACAAAAGTGTCACGCAGACGAAACATGAAAATAAGCCATAGCATATACTGGATTAATCAAAGCACTTCTTCCTACGGAGATCACTGACACATGAAACAAAATGAGTGATCTCTGTAGGACGAAAGTTCTTTAACTAATTGCATGCGCACATATACTGGATTCATTACTCATCAGAGCAGCCCTTTTCACAAGATTTTCATTAGGTTTCTGATAACCTTTTTTGATGTATTTTGAAAATTTATATGTTCTCTACTGGGGAAAGAGAGAATAAGTTACAAAACTAAGAACTTTAAAGAGGCTACCTCGCATAAACCCAATAGAATGATCTTGCAGTTATTCTAACAACTACAGTACAGGGCTCCGTCGCATTAACCTTCCGTTTCTGACGATCGGCTCACGAGTGGCTCACGAAAACTTCACGAACGACTCACGTCCGAATCGGAATGGAAATTTTCGATAGTGTGCAGTGCTTTTGATGTTCGTGAACATAATGTTGCGCACAATCTTAACGAAAGCCATTTTGGAAACTTCACAAGGCAAATAATGCAGAGCGGACTGTTGCAACTTCGGGAACAATTACGGAAACTTCACGAGGTCATTAATGCAAGGTCTGCAATTTCACGAGCGTAATTTTAAGGGATTAGTTCTGCGTAACGTAACTTCCTGTACTGATACCGTAGCTGCCTTATTCTACCGATCTTTTTTCATTTCTTATGCTGCTTTTTTGTTTTGCTTCCCTAGCATATATGTTTTTTTATTCCTTCTGCATTCTACTGATTTGTTTATTTCTTATGCTGTTGTAGCAATCTTTATTTATTCTTGTTCGCTGATCTTACACTATTTTACCAATCTTTTCTTGAGGTCTCACGCTGTTCTAGTGATCTTTTTCTCAGTTCTAATGCTGCTGTTGCTATCTTTTTTTATGGTGATGTTGTTTTTTTTGTCAACCTATTTTATTTCTTACACTGCCCTAGCGATCTTTTTTGTTTGTACGCTGTTCTCGAGATCTTTTTTATTCGACTTCATAGACTGTTCCGTAAAAAGTAAAAAAATAACATTGTAAGAAAGCCGTAAGAACTAAGAAAATAACATCCTACGAAAGTCTTAACCCTACAAGACCCGGGGGGGGGGCCTACTGGGCCCACCCTTCCACATTTTTATATATTGCTCCGGAACCACTAAAGCAAAAGCCATGAAACTGGGTCACTTTGTCAGAAATTTATCTGAGAGTATTTTGGCTGTTAAGAAAATTTTCATGGTACCTGCTGTGCGATGACGTCAGCATTTTTCTTCACGGGCCTGTGGTAGAATACGGTATGATGACATCATTTCTCGCGCATAAATCGTGTGTTTTACCCACTTTTATCCCTTATTTCTGAGTTATTACCACTATTTACAACTTCCCTTACGTTCTAGATGCCTGACGACTTTTCATAATCCATTTTCAGAAGAATTTTGAAATTTCGGAAGTTTTCCGAGCAGGGGCAGGCGTCTTTGAAATATGATAACGTCAGCATAATTAATGACCACCTGCTGATGTTTTACCACCTGTCAAGTGTGCATTACACCATGGACGATATTCCTACCAAGTTTTGTGGTAACTGCTATACTACAACCTAAGTTACGGAGGGGGGGGGCCTACTAGCCCCCCCCCCGGATCTGAGATGCCAAAAAAGCCCGGGTCTGGTAGGGTTAAGAACTGAAAAATATAACACTGTTAGAAAGCCATAAGAACTGAAAAAAATAACATTGCAAACAAGTTGCGAGAACTGAAAAAAATAACATTGTAAGAAGGCCGTCAAAACCAAAAAAACAAACATTGTATAAAAGCCTTAAGAACTGAAAATATTAGTGTCTAAGAGTTAAGGCAACTGCAAGAACGCTGTAAAAACCGAATGTGACTGAAACAAAACATGCTAAGAAGGCCGTAAGAACCAAAAAAACAACAACATTGCAAGGAACTAAAAAAAAATTGCTAACACGATAAGGAAGCCGTAATAATCACAAATCCTTAGTGCACATGAAACTGCCTGCCAATTAAGATCCGTCTGTGAATATCAGAATGTTCCAATTAAAATCCGAACTTATGAAAGCTTACGAGAAACAATTAAGGAAAGTTCCGCATACAGAATTTTTCGAAAAGCAATTAAGGAATGTTCCATTGCGATTGAATGCGGTAATCCATTTGTGAGCCGTTCGTGAATTTCTCGTGAGCCGTTTGGCTGCCGTTTCGGAAATTTATGTCAATGCGACGGTGCCCTGTACTGTAGGAGAAGACAATCTCACATATTAGACTCATATGCCCATTTGAACAGAAAGACACATTGATATGACCTCTCTTTACAAACCAAACACCGTGAATGAGAACATAAAAACCCCGTATGTGACTACTGCCTAAGGCAACAAGAAAAGATCACTGAAACACTTGAAAGTCATACAACTGATTATACTGCTTACTTGAAGAGGGCGAGACAAAGTGACCACCATGTTCACTGAAACTTTAACAGCTTCCTTGCCCCAAGTGCTGAATATGCAAATGAGTCTCATGCATAATGAAAAAAAAAACCTTTTACTAATCAGAAGCCAAGATGACCTGTATGCAACCAATCAGATGCAAAACATGTAACTTGTGAGCACCATGCTTATCAGCAGCGAATATCGATGAGCTCTACATGTTCCATTCAAAAGTGCATACGGACTGAGCATCAACAATGCTTAGCAGGCAAAGAGTGATCAAAATTCCCATCGAACACACAGTTTAAACATAATTTCTATAATTCACTGTAGACACATCTCTGAGAACGTTTACATCTGGAGAAAATCTAATTAATTCGAATTCATATTATGTACCTTGTCACTCTGTTTACATTGTCACATATTTAACCTCATTCTACCTGGATTTTTCATGTGCAGTGAATACCCATTTTCCCATAATAATTTGTAATGGGGATTTCTGCAGATCAACTCCAGTCAAATGCTAGGAACATTCTGTAATTCTAAAACGGAACATGCACCACGAAAATATGCATTTTAATCATAGAAAAAAATTGCATGATGTGACCCACTAATCCTAGTAAAGTGAGTTGATTCTCTTACAATACAGGAACTGGAAGATTCAATTAGCATGTGAAGCGAAAGTTCATTGAAAGTCAACAGATAGACCACAGAGTTGGAACCAATGCACAAACTAACTCAATTTATAATAAAAGATGTATGCGTCAGGGCTCAAAAACTAGATGTATGTTCGTAGGATTGCGTAAACCGAAAAACTTAATGCCCACCTGAACATGCCACACTGAAAGATTACTTCATTTGTAACCTGCCACTTGCTCATTTCATCATTTGCAACAAATGTTCCACAGGTGGGAAATATTGTCAAATTGATTTTCATGTGACTGCATCTAACAATATGACACAATAAGCATTCGAACACCGAAATCAGTAGCAAATATTTTGTATTCACAAGAGCTGTACACATGACAAGTCCTATCGTAGACCTAAATCACTGTACAGTGTACGACATTGTACCAGCGCAAAAAATCATTTTTGGAGCCCTGTATGTATGAAATACCACGATCCATAGAACGTGGTGTAAGGTAATTAGAGCAGCACTTAAAACATAACTTTGAGTTCCAAGACCATAGCTGAAGCCAAGCTCAAAAGGTAGAGGAACAAACGAGCAAATCAGAACAACAGCACAGAGCTTTTGCAGCTGCAAAATAGTGTAGTGCTGCCTAAACATCACTACCGTCTTTATACCGCCATCAGCATGAAAACAGCTGTAAAATCTAGTTACCACAGTTTAGCCTCCGCTTTCGTGTTGTTGTTATACAACGTGTGTACGGCCAGCATGGTATGAGCCGAGAAACAAAAAGCAGAGAAAATCGCAGAAATTGGAAAATGCGAGTGGCATACATTTTTAGACGTTCACTTTTCTGGACCCAAGGGTTCTGCAATTGGCCAAAAACTATTCATGCTATGCTTCTTGCCGAAGACTGAAGGTCTCACAAGCCTTTGTCTTAACAATGAACCTGCGGCAGTGACTGAAACAGCTAATCAGTCATGCCGCTGGCGGTATAGGGACGGGTGTGGTGGTAATGGAACGATTTGGAGGAAATTTTCACAACGATTCTGCAACTAGTGCAACAGCACTGATCGAGTGATAACTAACCGGAAATGTAGAGCAAGGCTAGAATAAATCGAATGATACTTCGGTCTACTACAATGTACTAGGCAAAAATATATATACCTCAGGATTCGGCTAGTCACTGAAAAAAGCTATTAAAACAAATTGTGAAGGTTGAAGTGGGTCACAATTTGCATGGGCACATTGTTGTGCAGTTATAATAGCATGCCTCGAGGTTTCACAGCTACACAATACCTTTTTGGGTAACTTTTTTTGTTGAGAACAGAGGTAAGACAAGTGCCTAGAAAAATGGTTTGATTTTTGAACAATGAATTTGAAGCAGGGAGATCTTTCAAATCATGTGATAAAAAGAAGAAATAGCAGGCTTCAGTCATTCGTGTATAACGACCCATCAATGCAAACATAAATGCATATGAAAACAACACAAACAGACAAAATCTATTTACTTTCTTTTCAATAAACAATTATTAAGGATTACAATCCAAACTGCCTACATACACATCCAACTATGATTATAGATCTCCAAGAAAACCATAATGTATAACTTTATCTGTACATACACAAAAGCTACTCTTATCAAGACCAAAACATCGCTTGGATTGGTTCAGCAATGCATCAAACAAAGTGAAAAGGATCTAAAATCTACCACCATTATGAGTCTCAAATGTTTACATTTAGAAAATAACTATCTTTCTCGGCATCTTCCGAAAACTGACTTCTAGGATGTTACTCTTTTGACTAGCATTTGTCCTCACATAACAATCATAGCTAAACTTTACACTACAATTTTACATAACACTATTATCTCTCTTCTAGGATCATATCCCTATATATCTCCAACTACGTTCAGATAATATTCCAAATTAACCATATGAAACATTTCTAACTAAACACCAAATTTAATTTCACACTTCATATATATTATCAACAAGAAGTACAACTGTTCAGTGCACAATACTCAAGATACTAACGAAGATGCAAAAACCAGGCAAGAGATACATAACACCATTATCTCTCTTCCAGGATCATATCCCAATAAATCTCCCACTACAATCAGATAATATTCCAAATTAATCATAATTATGTAACATTTCTAACTAAACATCAAATTTAATTTCACACTTCATATATATTATCAACAACAAGAACAAATGTTTAGTGCACGACACTCAAGATACTACCGAAGATGCAAAAACCAGGCAAGAGATACATAACACTATTATCTCTCTTCCAGGATCATATCCCTATAAATCTCCAACTACGTTAAGATAATATTCCAAATTAACCACATGTAAAATTTCTAACTAAACATCAAATTTAATTTCACACTTCATATATACTATCAACAACAAGTACAACTCTTTTAGTGCACGATACTCAAGATACTACAGAAGATGCAAAAACTAGGCAAGAGATACACCAATGCCGCAGTCTGACTTCGGGTGTGCTTTCGCAGTAAAGCCATTTGATCAACTTCCAAGCTATGTCAAAATATTCCAAGAAATACATAAAAAAAGCATTGAAAACCTGTTTTATCACTTCACTGCATCAATTAACTGCAGTGCATCTGATAAAAAGAAAACAGGTATCATATGCCCAAATGCCACTAAGCGTCATTAGACATTTAGCACTTTGGTTCATTTAAAACCAATGAGATGCCAAGCAAAACAATCAGAGATTCAAGTAACATATCGTTATTTAAGATAACGAAATTAACCTGAGTCAGCTTGCAAACTTTGCCATTCTTAAAAACCAATGCATGAACGACACCATACAAGTCTTATTCCGAATGCCATATAGCAAGAAAATCTGAGACCGCGGCAGTAAAAGACTCACTCAAAGCAATAAAACCATGACCTTTTCTTATAAATAGCTTATTATCTGGGTAGGAAAACTCTTCATACAACCTGATCAAAGCTTGAGTATCTTCACGCGTACTGAACATGGTTTCTTCCTCAGAAATCGGTAAATGATGAGCTACAGCATCTT
>JAOBRC010493898.1:0-11622 GCA_027575255.1 Scolionema suvaense | reverse complement strand
AAAACGTTGACAGGATTGAAGCCTTTCCGCATGTACAGAGTTTATGTGTTTGGATATAATGCTGCTGGAGATGGCCCGAAAGATGCAGTGGCCCTTCGAACTCTTGAAGGAGGTGTGTTGAATTTTCTGAGGTTATTTAAATGTGACCTATCATTATGTATACAGAGGTACCTGTTCTCTGTTGCTCCACTTTTCCACATTATTTGCTGAGTGAGTTTGATAAGTGTTCAGTTCACTTGTAAATGGTTTGCAATTTGTTCCCACGTTTTTTCATACTACAGAATGTAAATTTGAAGTGGTACTCACTTACGTGATTTGGTGTTTTCATGCCTCTGCAAAACATACTCACATCTATGCACCCCTGCAGTTCAGTGTATCTACTATCATTTATTGATTTTTCAAAGCTGCGTTTTGGTGAATATTTGTGACGTTTATAGAGACTTCGCAAGGGAAAATGTCAAATTTGATGTTACATTTATTGCTCTCTTACTCTATTGTTAAAGAACATTGAAACTGGCCATTCATGCTTAACCCAGCATTGACTGGAGGGAGTGGATTCGAACCCCTTCCTCCGCCTTTTATGGCAATTTTTCTGTAGTCCAAAAATCCCAGGTACTGTAAGGTAAAGTGTCAATAGCATCTATTCTAGTTTCAAACTGTCATGGTAACTTGAGAGACACATGCAATATTTTGGAACTAAGCAATTCATAGCACAGGCCAAATTTGTCATTTCCATGCTATACTAGTCTGTTTTGGGGACATAAAGGGGGGTCAGTCTACCTCCTTCCTGACCTTTTGTAGCTTTAAAGAAAAAAACATCCTTAGCAGTACAATAGACTTGGAGACATATTCTTAGAAGCTATGTCTATTTTATTCTGAGAAGATCAGGCAGGTATTTCTTTCCTTTTTTCCAGTGCCTTCGATGCCTCCCCAAAACATAGTAGTCTTTGACATGCAAGCTATTGATTGGTTTTCTGTTGAGTGGGGATTAGTTCCAAAGGAGCATCACAATGGCATTTTACTTGGCTACAAAGTCACTGTCACACTGTTCAAGAGAGGTGGCTTGGATGAGACTCTACAGAGAGATATACGAGTGTTTACGTTTGATAAGTTCACCAATTATCTGAAAGTGAAGAATCTACAGAATTATGCATCATACATCGTAAATGTGGCTGGCTACACAGCTGCTGGTGATGGTGTTTCACCTAATCTGATAGCGAGTAAGTTTTGTTTTTTTCTTCTGGAATTTTTCTGGATCATTCATTGAGTATACTGTGATATTAATTACTTAAATAATGTTTGTTTGAGAAATGTGTAAATGTCCTGATATTTATAAGTTTTGGTCGTGTCTGCATTAATAACAGTTTTGATTTAATGAATAATGCAGTCATCTATTTGTAGAAATAATTTATTACTCTACTATCTGATCAGAGTGGTTGTCAGCAAATTACTCGGTATGACGAAATTCAAATAAAATTAAGTACTGGAATTCGTGTCCAATAGAACATATAAATGAGAGTTACCTCAAGGCAAGAACGTATTTGTGGAGTTCATTTTGCAATTTTGGCCTTTTTGTTGTAAAAATTGCTTCGACAAAACCTGCTAGTAGTTTGCAAACATTTCTGTTGCAAAATTCGTATATTGAACCAATCGCCATCGTGCAAACAACTATGTGGCACTCGTGCTTTGTATACCCCCACCATCTCTATAATAGCATGCATAGCGTCCTCAGATCCAAAGACGGAATTCAAGAACCTACAAAGTTCAACAAGATCAACAATAAAAAAACCATATAAGTATCAAGCAGTATACTTAAAGTCGTAAAATCCTAATTTATGTCTTTCTCTGATGCTGTACAGACCCGTTAGCAGCTCTCTCAGCCTGGCAAATGAAATGCTACATCTTCCTCTTCCATTGCAAAAATTAATGCAGAACACTCAATCGCAAAAATTGCTTCTGCAAAACTGATCAAAGAGCTTTCAATTGCAAAAATTTCTTCCGCAAAAATACAGTTTTTGTTGTGTCCGAATCGTAAAAATAAATTCAGCAAAAGTTCCTTTGGCAAGCACTTTCTTCCCTTAACGTATTCCAGTGAGCAAAAGAAATGAACAGACCAAAAATAGCGAACAGCTACTGGTGTTATGCATTGAGATATTAATAAAGCCCAAGTAAAATTTTTAGGAATTTTTATTCATGTTCCATAGGTTCGTACTGTTCTCAGGTACAGTGAAGTTAGGTGGAGATTTTCGCTCTCCAGAATCCATTGAATCTGTAACCTATCTGTGAGGGGAAACTTCGAAGGGCAGAAGTGACAAATCTCTATCCAAGTTGCTAACATTTTGCTAGGCAAAAATGCTTTGTGCTATTGGCATACACTGTGTAATTACATTATATCTGTATTGGTTGGTCAAAAATGAAAAATATGTGGCTATTGTGATGAAAATTTCATTAAGGGGAATATCCAGAGGTAGTGTTTTGTTAAATTAGGAGTTTGCATGCTTCTTATATCATAGATATTTATGTTTTACTTCAGAAACCTGTAGGTGCCCTCAAGACTTGTATATGAACTGGTTTGTGAGTACGCCGTATGTCACCTTGGACAAACATGGTGAACTTGGAGGATTCTTTCCCCCATTTGTAAAAGATCTGATGCTAGAAGCCTGTCAGAGTTGCAAAGATTATCGTCAATCGGTTCTTCATCTTTACAATACCAAATTTGGAGACCCTAATCGAAAGCGTAATGAGAGGCTTCTGAAGAGAGCTATTAACCAACACACTGATGTCAGTTTTCCCATCTACGCTTCATCAGACAAACCTGTTATTGTTCCAGAGAGTATTTTTGTGGATGTCATTCATAGTGCTGGTATAGCAGTGATTGTAAGAGATGAAAGCATGAGTGAGGAGGTGATTCTACAAATTATTTTTCAGATGATCACAATCTGGCCTGTTTTCCTTATCTCCAGCTGTCTCATGATGGTGTTTGGAATGCTTGTCTGGTTCACGGTAGGATTACTTTTCCATAACTATTCCTAATGTGTAGAAAAGACATGGGCTAGGATTGTGTGTTTGTCCTTTCTGGCTTTTGGTAAAGTTGTGAAAACAGCAGAGCATGATTAACTTTGGGCATCACTTTGCTAGAATGTGACCCGAGTTGTTAGTGAAGTAGACTAGCATAGTCCCTTCTTACCCCAACATATTCACCACACTGCAACTCTCATCTGATAGCTACTCAACTGCAGTCTGACTGATATGCACGCACATGGGTAAAGGAAGAGTTGACTTGATAATTTTGTGAACAATTTAATGAGTTAGAATCGACTATTTCTAGTCTTTTCGTGAAGTGACTTTAGTTGTTCGGTGAACATTCATTATTTTTCAAAGTTAGTGCTATTATATTACGAGGTGAAGGTGTATTTGCCTTAAATAGCATTTTGGGAGACTTTTGTTGTTGACTTCGTGTAAAAATGGTATAATCCTCCCTTATATGTTTTGTTGCTGGGCTGATTTTTGTTTCGCTTTTTCCCTTATGGTAGATATTGGCTCTTCCACCCATGTTTGACACACATGCACGATTTTTTTTATAAGCAACTTAGAATTTTGGTCAGATCTCAAATTGTTCATTTGTCAGATAAATTCTAATACTGAAGTTGCTTAACAGTGGCTTAGTCTTTTTTTTCCGTGTTCACGTTAGAAAAAGAAAAGAGAAGCAGAAAACTTTAAATGGCAGGAATACATATATATTTTGTAAAGTATAGTGAAAAACAACTTACCACAATACAAGGTTCATCAAATATGTATACACTAACAAAAGAAAAGTTTTAAGCTATGGGTATTTCTTTTTAAATGCTTTGAATTTTTTAAACCACAAAGAGTTTTATACAATACAGTTATGAAAAAAGTTGCTTATGTGCCATGGCTGTCCAGAACTGAAGTTGCTTAGTGATTTTTTTATTTTAGTGCTTATAAAGGAGTTGCTCATAAAAAAATTGTGTACTTGAATTTAGGAGTGAAGTTTGTTTTGCTGTTATGACATTGTCTGAAATGTTTTCCTAATGTTCACAATCTGCTATGCATTGCATCTTTGTGATTTGTGGTATGATGGTGGTAGTGAGTTTCCTTTGGCTGCATTGGAACATTGATGAAACTATGCTGTATATGCTGTGTCACTTTCGATGAATCCTTGCATCTGCCTCTTTTGGAAATCTCAGTGTGGGTATTTAATCATTGATACACATTTTGTGAAAAGTAACTTTGTACAGATGTTTCCTTAAAAGTAGCCTTTTCTTTATTGTTGTAGACGTGTTTACATCTGTCCTTATTTTATCAAGAGTGATGGTCTCCCTTATGATAAGGCACTGGGTTAGACCAACACCACTATTCCTGCTCTCAGTTTCTTGTAATATGTGTAACGTATTTCTTTCATTAAGGATCAATTCGAAAATCCGGAAGAATTCAACATCGGTAGCTGTAAATATGGACCTTTCATTGGTTTCTATTGGAGTTTTGTTACCATGACAACAATTGGGTAATGTTTAAACATTTGCATATGTCTTCTGTGTAGTTGTTTGGTGCTATGAACATTAGGTTTTCTTTCTGAACTGCAACATGTCCTTGTACGGTGATAAAATTTCCATTGAATTAAACTAGCATGAGACTGTAGGTTTACACTGAAAAAATGACATCTTTTTATGTCAAGACATGCCAAATACCATTGACAGTGGCAAGGCACAGGCATGTTACAATATGGATTCTGCATACAGACGTTTCAGTAGATTTGGCAATGATGTTTCTACAAGGTTTCCAACTCTGCATCGTAGTTCTGTGGTTGTCTCATTTGCAGAATGTTTTTGTGCAAAGTACAATTGCTATTTTCAATCCCAAGTACATGATCTTTGTAATGTAATCTTTTTGCATGCTGCCATCTCTTTGTATGCCTCACTTGTCTATTAACTGATTAAACATGGTAGTGATCAGCAATCTTAGACTAGCTCTGAGTTGCGAAAGAACTAATTAAGTATGTCCCAGCCAATTCCAGGAATTCATATTTAACTCATAAATTCTAGTTTATGCTAATGGGTATCCTCTATTTTGTATTCCAGTTTATTGCTAAGTCAACACCTTTTCATAAAACCTGTTTTAGGTATGGAGATGTTACTCCGCGGAGTAATACAGCTCGATGTATCAGTGTCGTTTGGATTATGATTGGTCTGGTCATGAACGGAATCATTATCGGTCACATAGCCAACACACTCACTGCAGCTAATCAAGAAGAACCAGTATCCTTATACAATGCGAAGGTCTGTGATTATCATGTAATTAAAATCCGTTAAACTGCACTTCAAGATTTTTTTAATGTAGACACGTGTTACTTTCAGAGCAGTTTCTGGTTACTTTAATAGTGTTACTTGACAGTAAAAGCTTGTTTGTTGATTGCGTGTTTATACAGGGTTTGACCAGAATGATCTGTAGGTACATAACAGGAATTTGGTGAGCTCAAAATACTTACTCTATTCTTATCTAGTCTGATTCTTTGCTGACGAGGAAAGATACTAAGCACAGTTAAACTGGCCTCTGTATTGAACACTTTTAAACAGATCTCTGACTCGTAATTGAAAACAATCAAATGTTGTGACTAGACTGATCTAAAAAGGGTACACAGTCAGCATACATGTTCCTGATTTTCCTGAAATTTTTAAAATGATTGTGATCTGTCGTTTTAGGGAACTTGCCTGTTTACTAAAAATAACCCTGCCATTATTATCGCATTGAACTTTTATCTAACATTAAGCCGGACATTTTTTTACCAAATCGTGATGATAAATGTGAATGTTGTGAAGTGGATCGAATGGCTTGGAAATTTAATTCATTCATACTTTTGATTCCTCCAGGTTGCAGCAATTAATGACTCTTTTGAATATCGTTATGTTGTGCAGAAGTCAGGAAACATTGATCCAGGTTGGTAGCTCTGAGTTTGCCTACTAATGCTTTCTTTGCTAGTTGATGGTCATATCTGTTGATTGTTTTATAGGAACTAATTGAATTCAGATTACAAACCACTTGGACTACTCAAGTATTAGAACTTGATTTGATGCATCAGAGTTGATGTGAGGCCTCTTTATCAGCCTTGCGCAGACATCGGTTTGGTTTGGCTCCTCTCTTTGGTTTGGCTCCTCTCTTTAGGTCTGTTTTAGATCTCTGGAGATATCTGCATGGCAGTGAACTGTGTCTCTGTCTCTAAACTGATGCATAGGCCTGGCAACACGTTGTCCTACCTTCTGTAGTGCAGCGCGTTGGCAGTCTGCATCCGCCTTGATTTCATTCTCACTGTAATAATCCATGTAGTAAAATCTGGTATCAGTCCGATCTACTACTAATGTTGTTGAAGTGAATGATGCAGATGACGAATAACAATGACAACCTTCTTGTGATTTTTTATTGAAGCTGCTCCCATCATGCAAGAACAGATCTATGTTATAACTTTACAAAGTGTGGATTGGAGTTTTACAAGTCTTGTTCACAAATCTATTTCTGCACTTTATTTTATACATCTATTCCGCGTAGATTTGCATAGGTTTTATTTGCTTTTCTTCTCCACTCTTTTGAGCATTGCCATATAGCTATTAGTGAATTTCCGCTTCAAATGAGGTCTCATTTTTTGCAAATTTTTGGCATGAAACTTCAGAGCTTATCCACCATTTTTTTTGACAAATGCCGCTAAGGATATGAATTCTGTTTCATACCTGGGGAAAGCCTTTTTGACTCGCGAGTGGTGATTTACGCCCAAAAATCTATATGTTAGGGGTTTTTTCAAAATCTGTATTATGTATCATCGCTCCGCATTTATATGTCCGAGAATATCCATTCTTACAACTTCCAAAAATACTTTGAGACTTGTTCATCACATTTTCCTAAATATTGTTGCGAGAGGACTAGTTGTTGATTTAAGAAGACTAATCATTAACATAGGCGTAACGAAGGTTTTGTTTGATTTTTGCATTGAGTCGTTGTTAGTATTGTTTTGAGTCATTGTTAGTATTGTTTTGACCTAGCGGAAAAGTCTTCAATTCAGTTTGCATGGCTCCGCTAATTTTCTGACATAGATATTTGCCATAGACCAGTATAATCCCTTTACCTGGCGAAAGCTTTCGTAGCATGTGACTTCATGTGGCAATCTCACCTCTCATGCTAACCCCGACTAACAGGCAGAGATGACGCTGTATTTGACAAAGGAACTAGTGAAATTCGGCAATGCTATTTTTGTCACACTAGTCCTACACCTAGTCTGGCATCCGAGATTTGCACGGTGGTAATTACATGCACATGTTTCCAACATTTTAGTGGGTATGGGTAGTCCCGTCAGAGGACGCATAGTTGGATTGAATTGATTGTACTATTATATGAAAAGATTGACGGTTCATCCTTGTGGCAAATAGTTTTTTGTGTGTCTGTTACTAGCAAAATCAGCGCATGCAAACATAGTAGGAAAATAATTTTTTCATTGACTGTCTCTGCATTTGTTGGGAATCTTTACTTGTAGATAATCCATACCTGAAAGTGATAGACATGTTGGAAGATCTGAAGAGCAAAAAGGTTGATCTTGTGTTTATGGATACATTTGGCATGGCGTCTTATAAAGAAACCCTGAAAGAGATGACTTTGAAAGTAAAAGGTGTCATCAAAACTAATACTGGCTATGGGATGGTGTTGGCTGGATTAAGTGAAATTCTGAAGAATGATATAGAAAGTTTGATTACTCTGTGGAAAGAAAGAATCTCAAAATTTGTGAGCAGCCTGAAGGAAGATGTACCGGTGAGTTATAGAAGCATTCAGTTAGTGTTGTGGAAATGATTTTTGTTTGTTTTGTTTTTGGAATCCCGCTTTAGTAAAGGAGTGCTATAAAATGAGTTCTACCCATTTGTTCTCTGTTCTTCGTTAACCCTTTTTTCCGGATAGCTGCTCTATGGAAGCTAGGTTTTGGACTACCGCATAAGCAGAAGAGTCCGATAAAATGAGGTCTCTCCGTCCATCACCAACATATTTTCCCAGATAACCACCAAACAGATTTTTCTGAAATTTGTCATGAAGGTGACAATCTGCAATTAAGGAACAGTGATAGAACTGAAATTTTGAAAATTGTTTGGCTTGCATATGGAAATTTATGACCAAAATTGGTCATTTTTATGATTTGTTTTCAGAATATTTCAAGAATCTTTCATCACTTTTTTAAATTTTTATTTGAATCTTCACGGCAATAGTTTTGCTGCTCACCATGTATCATATCCGGGAAAACTATACGCCCAAAAATTGACTAACCATGTACCATGTCCGGATAAAATCTTGTGTGGCTTCCTTGTGGCAATCTACGCCCAAACTTGACTATAGTCATCAGTTTTTTGCTATTTTTGGTGGGATTCTTCAGGACAACCATGCGCATGTTAGAAACCATGTGCCTTGTCGGGAGACTATTGCCTTTTTCAAAATATTTCAGGAATGCTTCTTAATTTTTTTGTCATTGTATGTGAATCTTATGGCTTACGTGTTGTATTTTTCTTTAATCGAAAACACAAAGATTCTCAATATGTTTGCGGAATATTTTGTCCAAAGATGATCATTTGCCATTACCCTATTCCTCTGCGTATTGGTGCACCCCACTTAAAGGCGCTTGATCTTAGTCCGGGATCAGGCGTAAATGGCCCTGAGTTTCAGGTCTTGTTGACGCTTATTGGGCTGTACACAAATAGACTTTATCACTGTCCTGTTGCATAAAGTCCCCAGCAAAACACAAAAAGAAGACTACAATTAGCACTCACTGTCTTCACTTCACTCTTTTCAGGTAGGCTTCCACTAGCATTTTATACTCTTCCGACGTCTTGCTGATCATCTATAAACTCTTCAAAATAGGCCAATGAATAAAGGTTCGTGCACTTTTACCAGTTGCTTTTCCGAAGTAAAAATATCCACTTCTTCTAATTGGCCTGGTTATAGGCGCTGCACCTATATGCTGGGTATACCCTAATACCCTACTGGGTATTAGGGTTTTTCTAAGATATTTTAAAAATCTGTTTATTTCTTTTACTTATGATCTTCACAGTTAAACAGAAGCAGCAGCGCTTATCGTGTGCACAATATGTCACATTAAGCGTTACTGTACAGCAACTGTACATTACAAAGGAGGTGAACGCAATCATTTTTGCCCGTATATTTTGGTATACTTAGCTAGTTAAAAGCATCACCTGGCTAGAGTGCTCGATAAAATGTTGAGCCGATACTCACTGGCCAAGTAGCAACAAGAATCGCATTAAGTGCAACTGCCAGTTTCTTAAAAACAGATACCGTAATGTTTCGATTAAACGCCTGGGGCATTTATTAAATTTTTTAACATTTTAGGGGGTGGCTATTCGAGGGGAGCATTTAAAAGAGGGGGCGTCTATTACATTGTTATGAAATTCTTCTTTTTTCTTAAATCTTTTTTCTTACATATTAACTTTATATATCAATGAAATATACTCTAGATCACATGCCAGTATCATGGTAAACATTATCTTGTTCATATGTCAATATACTGTAATGCTTGCAATAATCGCCTCCTTTTTTTAAACACCCCCTTGAATAAAGCCTCCCCCCCTGTCCAGGCCTGTAAATAGTGCTTCCCAAGTGCCAGACAGAAATGTCAGGCATAGCATGGATCATGCAGGACATCAGGCATTAGGAGATGATTTTGATGTTTTCAGGACTCCTCACTGAATATGAATAAAACTACTTATATACAAGAACTTTAAGGGAGTGTTTCTAAAACTTGCTCTGTTTAAGTTTTGCGGCCATCAGTCTATTTTCTTAATGTACCAAGTCTGTTATGTCAGAAATTCTAAATTTATACCAGATGGTAGAAGAGAGTGAGAATTCAGCATGCCAGGCAATTTTGTCAGGCATAAAGGGTATTATGCCGGACATGAGAGCAATTTTCAGAGGTCATGCCGGACAAATGTCCTATGTCCGGCACTATTTACAGGCCTGCTGTCAGGACATTTTTCAATAAATACCCCCCTCGAGTAGATGCCCGTCTGTCACCAACGCATTTTCCCGGATAACTTCTCAAAGAATTTTTCTGAAATTTGATGTGAAGATGACAATGATGGTGCAGAAATTTTGAAAAAAAATTTTATTCGGCTTGCATGTTGCAATTTATGCCAAAAAATGGCCATTTTTAGGGTTTTTCAAAAATATCTCAAAATCTGTTCATTACTTTTTTTGTAGTTTTTGGTGTGAAACTGCGGGGCAATAGCAGTTATGCTGTGGACCATGTGTCATATCTGGGAAAACTCTCGTTCGGCTTGCAGGTGGCAATTTACATACGTCGAAAAATGGTGTTTTTCATAGTTTTTAACAAATTATGTCAAACCCTTTTCCTAGGATTCTTGTCATTTTTATGCAAATATTAGAGGCACATGTTATGAACCATGTGCAGTGTCTCCAGAAAATCTCGTTTGGCTTGCTGGTGGGAATTTACACCCCAAAATGGGGTTTTTCATGTTTTTTTCCTAATATGTCAAAAACTGTTCATCTGATTCTTGTCATTTTTGGTGTGAATACTTATGGGATTTCTGCATATTTTATGAACCATGTGCATTATCTGCGGAAAATTTCGTTTGGCTTGCAGGTGGCAGTTTACATGCAAAAATGGCGTTTTCCATGGTTTTGTCCAAATATGTCAAAAACTGTTCATAGGATTCTTGTCATTTTTGATATGAATATTTGGGGCAACTCAGTGCATGTTATGAACCATGTGCAATGTCTCAAGAGAATCTTATTTGGCTTGCGGGTGGCAATTTGCATTCAAAAATGGCGATTTTCAGGTTTTTTTCTAAATTATGTGAAAAACTGTTCTTACGATTCTTGCTATTTTTGGTACGAATATTTGCGGCAAATATGCACATGTTGTTGTGAACCATGTGCCGTGTCTCCGGAAAATCTCGTTTGGCTTGCAGGTGGCAAGTTGTGTCCAAAGTTGGCTATTTTGGGGTTTTTTTCCAACACGGCATGAATGGTTGATTCATTTATGACATTTTTGGTGTGATTCTTTGGGGCAACTCTGCAGAGTTATGAACCATTTGCCTTGTCTGGGGAAAACCTTGTTTAGGTTAGGCTTGGGAGTGGTGATATTCGTCCGAAAGTGGCTATTTCAGGGTTTTTTTCCGAATATATTGAAAGATACTCTTCTTTTATTTTCTCATTTTTTGGGTGGATCTTATGGGCGCCTTACTTTGTGCTGTGATCCATGCATTATATCTTCAGAATATGTTGTTCAGCATGCAGGTTGCAATTTATTGGCTATTTCCAGGGTTTTTTCACAATATTTCTAGCACCCTTTATCGGTTCTTTGTTATTTGGGTTATGTCTTATTTTTTTCTTTGATCTTACACAAGGATTCTGAATTAATTTTGCGGGAGTCCACTAATTATGTGACTTGTTAACATCAAAATTGAAAAAAAATCTGATACATTGCTGCTCGTCAGCCACTCACTGTGATATCTCAAAATCATCATAACTGAATTCAAGTAAGAATAATTTAGCCTGGAAGATCATACTGGGCAGACAGTTTTACCCCACCCTCCCCCCTTTTTT
>JAOBRC010493787.1:0-11622 GCA_027575255.1 Scolionema suvaense | reverse complement strand
TGCCGGCTTCCGAAAAGACACTAGTTGCTATGGCGGCTCTCGGCCACGTCGCTGCTTATTTAGTTTACATTTTTTTTTATGAAATCAATTGACTTGTAAAAAGAATTTTATCTTAATTTTTTTTTCTAAAAAAAATAAAATAAAGTAAATCGTCAATCTCAAACAAAAATATGTTTTTATTACGTATGCGTTTCATTTTTTTTTTCTTCATTTAAAACTTCATGTGGCGGCCGTCGGCCACCATACTTGTAGTGCAACCAAGGACTCAACTTCTTTGGTGCAACCGGATTCCTGGTCATACTCGCAAACCGAACTTAATAAAAACATCTCTGATTTTGTTTGTTTACTGCTGGTAAAAGAAACAAAAGTTATTCCAGTATTTTAGCTTGGTGGACAAATCTGGAGTTTGAATATCGATTTAGAATTTCTGGCTAACTTCAGGTGCCAAAGTGCTGTCGATTTGCTTCCTCTGGGCATCAGTTAAGCCTGAATATTTCAGAACCATCAGTTGGTAGTCAGATTTGAACAAGGCAAAATTATTCAAATTTGAATGTTTTTGGAGAATTTCATTCATGTTAACGAGCGATTGTATCCCAGGACATTTAATTTACGATATGAATCTAAATAAGATGTGAAAGCAGCTGATTCGTTGGCGTTGATGTACCCTCTTTTTTATGAGATATACTTTTCTTTATGAGATATACTTTTCTTTATGAGAACCAGTAAATTTGAAAAAAGTTGTTCTGAATCTCTTCCCAATTTTCACACACATTTGTTATCAATTTGTCTTATGTAGGAAAATATTGGCTGGAATTCCTAGCAGTTGTAATATCTTTTCTTCGAAAATGAAAGATTTATAAAAGCAAAAGTTTGGTAGTATCTTACTCATGGCTGTAAGTCTTACTGCAAAATGTTTTCTGTAACATAGTGTTTGTTGTTCTTAGTTTTTGTGATTTTCTCTGGGTGTGTTCTTGACACTTTCTTCACTTTACGGCCAATTTATTGCCAGAGTTTGTATAAAGGCTTTCTTATGAAAAATGACTGTATGTACTGTTGACCCTATTTATGTGTGGTATGCTTAGTTCCCCACCTATCTCCGAATAGGGTAGCCCGAATGGGGTGATATTTCGTTAGGATAGTCCTTAAGGCGAGTCTCCACAGCGCGGGATTTCCACGCGAACACTTTTTTCCGCGCAGAATATCGACTGAACATGCTTATTACAAATAAGTGATCAATGTCATGCAGAATTCCACTTCCGCCAGAAAGTTGAAGTCACTCTGGCGCAATTTGAGTTTGAATGAAATTTCGATTCGCAAGCAGAGTTTATTGTGTGGAATGAAAATTCCGCGCGGAAACTTTCGCAGTGCGGAAACTCGCATTTAGGCATTCAACTTTCCAGAAAACATTCTTTGCATAATATACTGTTTTCGCCCAATTGGCTTCAAATCTATCACATAGGAGGCCTGCTATCAGGGTCTTGTGTAAGTCTACTGTAATGCATATGTAAAATACAACGGAGTTGCGTCAGACTACTCCGAGAAGCCTTTTAGAACTTTTAGGAACTTAGAATCACTACACACTTTTTTATCAGCACCAGCGCTATAAACACCATTGGCCTCGATTTCGTCAAATATCTAAGGACAATTAATTTCTTTTTTCTGAATCAAGCTTTTTTTATGAAAAACAGTTCTTGATTCGGTCAAAGGACTATAATTTCACTGCTTTCTATAAAAACAAATTTACTAAGCGTAAAAGCCTGAAAAGGTCATTTGAATCATTGCTTTAACCACTTAAGATGATTCATAGACCATTTATATAGGCACCACGTAAGCACCGGCTGAGGCTGGAATTGCCAAAAATTGAAGCATCAGAGGCTGATTTTCGATTTACTGGTGCTTATAAAAAAACGCATGTAGTCCAAATAATCTCAATTTCCGGCAGTATGTGCGTGAGGGATGAGTAAGAAAAGCCTCTAAAATTCAGATACATATGTATAACTGTTCATAAGTTATTGCACAGTTTCAGAGAGGGAGGAAAACATACCTGTCCCGGTCGTATAAATAGAGTTAAGTATTTCGTGCAGGCCAATGACTTCATCCTGGGAAACTGCTCTTCAGAAAGCTCCAGACCTTTCTTATTAATACTGTTTCGCTTGCACATCTATGGTTACGCAAACAAGTTGAAGCGAAAACTGCATGTGGGGAGATCAGCTTAAACTTTAATGAACGAGTGAACTTAATCGTTTCACATCACAGATAAGAGCTCCGAGTGCACGAGTATATATATACACTTCACCAGTCGTATTGGACTGACGTTAGGGGATTAATTCATGCAACCTAGATCATCATCACTAGAACCGTTAGCTGAACACATGCTCGTGACGTGGCATAATTATGCACCATCGGTTGGGATTAGGTTTGCGTTCGTAAGCATAATCAGGTTTATTCGGGCAGGATTTGCTTGATCAGGAAGATATTTGAGTCACTGTGATAGAGACAGCCATGAGAACAGAAGTGCCGAGACAGGGACGATTTAGAGCAGTACAGTCCTCAGTGCAGTTGCAACAGCGTACCAAGAAAAGACCATTTGGATTCAATTGATTTCAGGTCGGTGAGTACGTCGATTTCTATTTGAGGTACAAAAGCAAATGGCTTTGATTTGTGGAGAATTGTATTGAAATGAATATTTTGTACATGGCACGGTCATTTCAAGGTGTGGTATACTGGAAAGTCGATTTTTTGAGTTAAAAGAGGAATTCAAAATCTCCTAATCGCAAACATTTCTTGATGTTTCTAATACATGGTCACTATCTCTAAATAGTGATTAGTATGTTGTTTGAGAGTTTGTTGCGTATATCGATATCATTGAAAATTTCTCAATGGTTGTCTGAACTTCCAGATTATAAGACCTAACCCTTTGCTTTCCTATTTTCGAAGGTCACTGGCAATTTTCTCTAAGACTCGACATTCTTTCCAAATTCCATTCTATTAGATAATAATTCTGTCCATCGTTCCGCCGATACTTTACCATTGGAAACGTAACATCATTATGCCGTAGTGTTTCAAGCCAGGAGCCAGGAACCTGGGAACCTTAATTTTCAAAATTTTCCTCTTCAAAGTGAATCAATCTGTCCATGGCCCACTCTAAAGTCCAAATGCTCAGTACGGCCTTGTATATATGTGTTGGGGAGCAAAATCAAGATTTCACGGCAAAGCCTAAACCTAAGGAGCATTGGGTACAAAGCTTTTATCAATTAAGTATTGGCTATTCGTAGTTTCAAGTTGTGGTATCTGCTACAAAATTCGCCGGCACTTTTCAGCAATGTCCACACGCATTCTCTTTTTACACCGTCTTATACGCAAAGTAGGAGCCTATTTCATTCTGAATTTGACCTGAAATTGTATGCATGCATGTATTTGTCCATTTTCATAGAAAGCTTTCATATGCTTAATCTATACAGAATTTATGCCTAAAATGACCATTTTCATGATGGACCAAACTTAGCGAAGAAATGAGTCTGGGAGATCAAAGTCATGCGGTGAAGTCGCATATACATGTGGCACAAACCATAGAAACTTAACATGCACCAGTAGAGAGATAAATCTTCTTCTCAAGGCCATTCTTTGAGAAAACATTCTTAGTGGTGTTCCCACGCTCATATCAATTTCCAATTCTGAATGATTCAGTTTCTTAGAACCTTGTTTACTGTTGCACCAAGCTTGTCATTCTTTAATTCTGTGTCGTGTTACCATGGCAACTTTCCCGTCCGCCCTAAGATCTGTCATACACATGAACTGTTTGTTTTAGCGCCTCCTGCTTCAACGTTTGCAGTAAATCTTGGCAAGAAACCTGCATTCCCGCCAACGTTGGTATGACTAACCGCCACGAAAGTTACCAATCGAAGTATGACAGTAAATTAGGACTCATTTTTAGTGTGTTCAACTACCTCAGTTACTATAAAGAGTGATTAATATAAACCATTATAAAGCATTTTGGAATCTTCCTGCTCATATCTACTCAACACGCCCTATCTTCCATGAATATCTATATATATATATACATTTTTTAGGAGAAATTTAGCAGACGCACTGAGCTTCAACTTCTCTGAAAGTCAAACAAGCTCTTTAAAGGGGAGCTAAAGTCAAAAATGAAATTTTATTGGATGGTAGAGCTCATTTAAATATGACATACAGTTTCTATTTCATGACAAAAGCTGCTGTAGTTTTGGAGATATTGAGATCTAAAGTTGAATAGCTACCATCTTGCCACTAATTATGCATGATGTCATGTGGGTACAACTCAAATTATCCACACTTTGTTACCAAAATACTCAATGGTAAATTTTAGTGAAGGAGTCACTCTTCCATTTTTGGGCAAAGCCTGATGATATGCAATAGGCCCATTCATCAAAATAAGCATAGTTATTGAGTAACTAAGGAATTGGCGATGCTTAGCAACGTACCCGTATGACATCATCGAAAATCAAGATGGTAGCTACTGGACTTTGGGACAGGATATCTCAAAAAGTACATAAGCTTTCATCATGAAATAAAAACTCAAAGTCATATTTTACTGCCCTCTATCATTCATTAAAATTTAATTTTTGACCTTAGTTCCCCTTTAAAACACGCCCCATGTGGCGATATGTCTATGAAAAAAAAATCGATGGAAATCAAACTGATGAAGGTGTTGAATTAAGATTTAAGGCGAAGTCAGTTCACTAAAAGTTGCTACGTTGCGTTTTTTTCTTGCCAGGAAAACCTGAAAAATGGTCATGTGTCCGTAGGCTCAAATTCGCTCAAAATAAATAACAACACAAGGATTATCTGTTTGCTACCGTCAAACGCGTATGGCAGCAGTTTAACCCTAATGAGGTTGGTTATTTTGGAGTCTCCTCATTGCATTCTCCGTCCAGTTTGTAATTGTCACTAATTTTGCATACAACATGCAAAACTCATAGCGCAATTCTATATTTGTATCACAACACAAAACTTCTTGGAATGCATTATTATAACTGCTATCGTCAGCATCTTCCCATTGTGTATTAGTAAAAATCGACGAAAATTGTGACCGAATTTAAAATTTAGCTCTCAGACATAATTTATGCGTGTATCCAGCGAATTGAGCACTAGCACGATATTAAATCCTCGACACTACAGTTTCCAACCCTTTAAGAGCGGAAAATCGTAATGATGAAATTAATTTTCGTACATTTCGCTGAAATCGCTGTCAGAACTGACAGTGTCGTGAGCGACCCTTGCAGCTTTGATCAAAACATTGACGGATAAATTCCCTACAAAAAAATGTCACAAAACCTAGTGATGCCGTTTGATGCAAAAGAAATGATACACCTTTTCCCAGTTATCAATTCTGCATCTCTTTGAACCAGTTTCTGTCATTGAAATTTCACGTATCCAGTGAAACGTTATACAAACACACCATTAACAGCTGACATTCTCTGCAGTCGAGGGGATCATTGCTAATTTGCATTTACAGAAGGACAGCTCTGACGCTGCTGTTGTGCATTGACTGCCTCCATACCTATCTCTCAGGATGAATAGAAAATGAATCGCACTCTGTAAAGACTTGTTTGCATAAAGTTTTTAAATCTGTAAAGTGGTGTATTGCTGTCTTACGGACCCTCCATCCTCTGGCCTTTATATGGCTTGCCAGGAGCATGTCCCATGATCGTCACAAAATGGTGCTTATTGTGCAATGTGCATGAAGTGTCTGCAGCTGGTTGTTGGTGTCCATCAAGTTCCTCCCAACTTCTGCATGTTGGTAATAAAAGTCAACATACGCAAAGGAACAGAGTATATCTTGAGGAAATATGTTTATATTTTGTTCGACACAGTGCAGATTTGGGACTTCTTGAAAAATGCACGCGGTGCTACCCCCGTCCCAATTACTGTACTTCATTATCCGCTCCTTACCAACGGCCCTTTCATTTTCTTCAACCTTCACTTCTTGGTACCTTGTTTTCTTGTTTTCTAGGCACTCTTCGTACAAGCTTTATGAGGTGGTGGACTTCCCTTAGACAGAAAAGATTTTCAAAACAATAGGTGTCTTAGATGTGCTGAAATTTACCGCACCGATCGAAAGTAGGGACTGAGGCATCTCCCAAGGAAGTGAAAATATTTGATCTCAGAAAGCTTGCGTCATAACTATTGCGGTCTTAGTAGACATATGATGTTGCGCATGTCCCGAAACTATCTAAGAAGATAAACGGTGCTGGCCCGTACTTCCCGTACAAATTCTGTCGAAAAGAGGAAGGAACAGGCAAAGACAGGATATATAGATTGTGCCGTGGTAGAAGATAGTTTGCAAGTTTGCCTTGAATGTGGGAAACCACGTAAGTTTTGATGTAAATTTTTGTCATGTGGTCGTTGAAACCGATAGGACGTAGTTACGCTCATAAGCCTGCTTAAACCTGAGCGACTTGAAGGCTCGATCGAGGCCGTCGTTATCTGGACTGATGCTTACGAGGCAGATGCTCACTGGGACTGTTGCTCACCGACAATTCCTCAGTGGACATTAGCCCACTCATGTACATGTGCATCCGGCAGTTACTCACTGTAACATTTGTTCACTGTGATACTAATTGCTCACCTATCCAGAACGTTATATCCATTTTAAATGGCATTGAGTCAATTTTTAATGTTGTTCTGCTTCAGCTGAAACTGAATCCTATTTTATAGCTTTGACTCAAGACAATTATTATGCATATATTCCCAGAAGAAAAAATACTTGATATCAAACGTTGTACGTACCTTTCTTAAATTACCAGAAATTGAAAAAGGTTCAAAGGCCTGAAAAAGGATTTTCCATCCTAGTTCCTTAAAAGGTGATTCTATTACAATGCCAATAAGCTGGAAACTGGTAAGCAATGCGATAATTGCTTTAGAGAAGTCTTTAGAAAAATGTTCTTGCAGCAATAGTAACTAGTTTTAGGCCATAAATTTAGAAACCTGAGGCAAAAACGATTTTTGATAAAAATAAAAACGTGGATTCTACGGATATAAATCAGCACTTTCGTTAGCAAAGCTTTTCAAACGGTCAGGTAGTTCAAGCGCTTGGGAAAATATGTTACATCGACAAACTAGTACAGCTCGGTATGGCTGCCTCATTGGACACAATGTCGCAGATCAATACAGTAAATTTCTTTTTCGAAATTTTTCCCCTGCAAAACCGTACAGCTCCTGCATACGGTTGGGTAAAACACGGGTATGTATGCACAGGAGGCAAACTTAACAAAAGTGCTTCACTCTAGTGCAGGTTACTGTACAGAAAACGTGAAAATACATCGCCCTGCAGCAGGATGCATGCAATTTATGAATTGGTTCGATAATACTATGCATCAACGGCCGAAATATACCGCTGCACGTGGGTCTTCGTGAGCAAATGTCGCAGTGAGCAAATGTCGCAGTGAGCAAAAGTTACGGTGAGCAAGTGTTATTGCGACCAATGCACCTTTTCACTGTCTCCTTGTTGGATCAAACTAACCTTTTTGGCAACATGTGAATGAATCGACCGGTGTCTCATGGACATGTGAATGAATCGACCGGTGTATGCTACATCCACAAACGTGGACAAAAGACGTGGATGATATGACAGTGTGAAAAAACGACTTGGAGCGCTTGAGAGTCCGGATCAAGGTTTCACTGTCTACGGGCTAAGTCGAGTCGGGCAAAGTCGCCAATCCCATCATCTCCAATTAATTCCTCTGTAGCACAAATGAAGGATTGTTTGGAGCTCTTAGTCTATGTAAGAGAACATGTGTACCATGTTTTCCCCATTGATATATTCTTGAAAAAGTAGTCGATGTCTGGTTGGATCTTTAACCCTACCTACACCGGGTTAAAGATCCTATCAGACATCAACTACTTTTCTCAAGATCGAAAATGTGAAGGCCTGTGACAATTTTGTGTATTGCACAAAAACGGAGGCGCATGACAAGAAAGGGCTATAAAAGCAAAATTTGGGCTGTATTATGTCCATATCTTGACTAATCTTGAAATGGTACAGGAAGAACAAAATTTGACCCGCAAGACACAAAAAAAAATCACATCATGGACAAATTTGAGGCCAATTTTGGGTTTCTGTTGTTATTTTTGTGCTAAAAATTGATCTTTATGCCATCTCTGTTGATGCCACAGGCTGCAGGTGGCAATTGTGGTACATTTTATGGTTCTAACCTGACTTGTACATTGCATGCTGATCCGTAGTTCTGCCAAGGTTTATGCTCACTGCTTCTTCCAATCAGTTTTACTGAGGAGGGGTTTACTATATGCCCCCCGGGGTTTTGGAACTCTGAAAAGCCTTACGTCAGTTTGGAAGACGGCATGATTTACACAGATACAGGAATCGAAGATCACTACTGCGTGAAAGACCGCATAGTCGCTCGTCGACGTACTCACAATACGTTTTGTTCCTATCCTCGTCATTTACTAAAAACAGCAACGAAGGCAATGCAGACCACTCCGTACTTTGTCTGTGCAATACTGACCTGCACGCAATGCACATAATCCAATGGTAATTCCCTACAGATATCAATCGCTAGCAAAATGTCATTTCAAACCATGAAGCTTTCACACAATTCGTTGCTCTGAACAATCGTTAGAACGTTTGTTTTCACGTGTTCACGTAACTGAGAGAGTTACCATTTACATGTTATATCATACTGACACGTGTAAAGTGGGGAAGACAGCTATGCTCGATGCAGTTACATCACGTGTTATATACAACAATGGGCAGTAGCAGAAGTGTTCAACTTCGGTTTGATTACGTAACCGAAAAAAAACAGGCGGGATCCTCACTATGAAATAATGAGACATTCGCTCCAGGTACAGCGAACGGCTTCATTTTGAAGAGGAAAATTGAAGCAGGAGGAAGTTGGAGGAGGAGCAAATGCAATTAGGCCAACAGCAGTTGAGGAGTTCTTTCATCTAGGAGAAAGCGATGCCATTAACTACGTTTTGGTACGCGGGAAGTTTCTAGCACTGAGTAGAGCTGTTTCAACTGATAGTGAAAATTATACCTATGTGAATTTATGAAAAGAAAGATCTTCCTCGGACAGCGGAGGAAAGTCTATCTGCCAAGCAAGGCTGGTATGCTTGCTCTCACAGTGCACTGCCTCCTATCACGATGGCCAATATGGTTCTCTCCCATACTGACGTCACAACTTTCGAAGCTTCTTACCTAATGAAAGGAAAGGTCATAGAAGCTTTGCTACTAAAAACTTGATTTTCTGAGGTTAAAATGCAAAAGACACAAAAGTCAGAATGATTTTGTGCTATTTACGCAATGGTCAGGTGTTTTAACTTTATTTTTGCCGGAGGATGTCAGGTGGACATAACAGCAGATACAGTGCGTCATCTTTCGTCCAGTCCCATACACGAAAGATATTCTCCTCCAAATCGCATACACGCATGATCGATAACGGGCCATGACCTGGCGGCCCTGGCAACAAGCAGCCTAATTCATAAGAATGGGGATATACATAGGCAGCAGATAACTAAAACGAAGGGGAAACATTGGATCCTGGCATTGACGAAAACTATGAATTTGGACAAATCTTCATCGATTGGAAAAAGAAAACCGTGTTACTTATGTTTAGTTATGCTGTCATTTTACTCGCAAATCTTAATCCAGGCGAGAAATATAATTTGGTCTGCAGCAAAAGTACAACGGACACCATTACTACGAGCATACTAAAACTTCTTATAAGTACTTGCTTGGGCACCAGACTACAGAAATTAAGCACCGTACCGAAAACTGTAAAACAATTATTAACGTCTCAGAATAACACTGTAGACTCTTTTAAACATACAGAATGGCTACTTCTGAAGGGGACTTTTTTCCGTTATACTGTAGTATATCATAGCAAAATTGCCGCCAATCAGTTCTCCCAACTCTCCGAAATCAAGCATGCTTTGCACATGAAATTCGACTACAGTTCGCATTGATAAATGTGGTTCACTGAGCGTAAGAGGCAGACCTTTGGCTTACCTCAATTTTTGTCGTTTCAAGAAAAAACTTTGGCAAGGCAGTTTTAGCACTCCCTATCCTCTAAGCGTAGACTTTATTTACTGTTGATTGTAAAATCATTAGTAACACCAGGCCATTGCTTTGTGGCAGCGAAATTAATTTTTATGTTGGTCCTGGCCATACGAAAATGCATAATGACGATTTGCGAAAAGGCATGTTCTGTACTGTCCAATGAGTACAGCAACTCATTGGTGCATTTTCGTACCATAGCAAAACAGTCAATATCACTGCCAAGCATACAGTCAAATTAGCTTACATACGTGCAATTGTACTGAACAAAGCAAGTTTGCGGTAACAGACACCCTCGTGATCAGGCCTGCGAGAAATGAAATGAGCAAGAAAATGTGAGCTTTCATTTCCACAAAATCATCGGTGGCATGGCAGGCACACTTTACCTCAGCATGGCTCTCCATGACCTCAGCCATTTCACATCCACCCAATTCAGGCCTAAAATCTAATGCACAATTTAAAAGCTTGCGAAAGATTTGGTTAATGGCTGATCTTGTTAGCAAAACATCTCTATTAGAGTTACCCACTTGTGTCAGAGGACGGTGTAGTTTCATAAGTCGATTGATGCTGTCTTTGTTATCCCACGCGCACATTGCATAGACTTCCTTGTTCCCTGTAGATGAGCCCACGCATCAGTCACATAAGATTCCCTGTTGCAAAACCGAGCAACACCTAGTTCAGAGCTCTGAGTAGATTTTAGCTCTTTTCGGCAAGATTTCCATGTGGGTGGGATACGCAATTCATGCTACCCTGGAAGGCATGTTTGGTTGTGCATGCAGAACATTTCTTTTGAGACATTGCCGCGATTAATGAATCAACTGCTTGGAACCCAGACAAATAACTGAGTTTTTTAGTAGTGACGAAACGCACGATGGGCTGTTATAGATCGTGCTGAACAGATACGGGATTGTGCATGTACATCTTTTAGTCCATAGAGAACATCATTCCTGTTGTCACACCCTGAAAACATGATGAATGTGTTGGCGACCCAGATTTGTTTAACCCTATCTGACGCAGGAAGAGGGGGAGAGCTTTTTGCTTTTTTTGGGGACCGTTTCGCAAACCAAGCTTTATTTTACTGTCATAGAATTTATCAATATGTATTCTGACTAAATTTGACTCATTTGGGGAAAAGGAGTCACGTGATTTCGGCAAATTTCCAAACATGGGTCGAAAATTCCTGAAAATTTATAGCTCAAAAATATCCTAATTTTTCAAGTTGAATATTGTCTTAATGCTCAAAATACAATGTAAAACGATAAAACCAACTAAATAAAACAAATTTCATAAACTTGCAACAATTTTTGGGTTTTAATGGGCAGAAAATGTGATTTTGGTGCAACGTCGGGCAAAACATGAGCACGTGGTTACGTATGACGTAATATCTCAAGGAGTCTATCTACTATTTTAAAGTCTTTTACTACCAAGTTTAGCTGCATAACTAATCTACAATCTTAGACAAAAATCTTTGCCAAAACAGTTTGGCGGAGATATTTTGTCAAAGATTGTCTGAAAATTTCAGAAATTTGAGCAGGACAGGTGCCCTAAGAAATCAAGTTAATGAG